>KI424521.1:4456-17109 GCA_000473375.1 Anopheles culicifacies
TGCTTGAGGTACCTGCTACGCATCTGAGACATAGATGTGTTTTCGGGTATTAAAAATATTAATATTAATGATCAGAGCTCTCTGAGTTACATGATGAACTTACTATCCTGCAATAGTTTAGACTTAAGAGGCGAATGTCAACCAACATGGCATAAGCCTCAAAAAATGAATATAAAAAACCGTTTAAATTTGACAAATTCTTGTGGGTTGGACATGTCATGCAAATGGCACCGAACTATCCTGTCCGCTAAGTCATTTTAAGCCATCCATTCTTAGATAAAAGCTACAGAGGAGGTCCAACCTGAAAAGGAATGATAACAAAGATGCGTCCACCATAAAAGCCTCCCAGCGGATTGCGTAACCAGGACACACAACCGATAACAAGAAAAAAAGTATAGTAAATCTTCCTACAAACATAAATACTAAACTATTCAAATGGTTGTTTCATTGAACTATTATAGAGACTTTAAAGCAGAAACATAATTTTATTCACCTCTATTACATTTGTTTTCTAAAGAAGACTAATAAAAATTATTATAATCAAAATTAACAACTTAGAGAGAATTAAATAAAGTTACTCCGCTCATAATAGATAACCTAAAGTTCGGTCCCACCTTCTCAAAGTTGTCTTATAAATATTCTTTTTATGTTTCGAACTATGGCACGTGCAGATCTTTCTCAAGATGCAGAAAGCATAATTTTAAACAAAAAAAAAAACATATTTAAATTAACGCAGAACATATTATTGTACAAAAACCCTACAATTCTAATTCTCCTTCCTAGTGACATATTCAAAAACATACACTCACTTCCAATGTCCGCAGAGCTTATATGCACACAATAACACTTGACTCAGCAAATAATCGTAATTTGTTGCATTCGGGCCCACCCTTGGACAACATTATTATCCCAGCGATAATACCCGGCAGAAGGAGCAGCAACAGTGACTCCATTTCGGTACCACCGTAGAGCCACACGTAACAGGATTTAACAAATACGTATTCTCACCTCCAAAAGCTTCCGCTTTGAAGTCATTCTTTAATGTTGCTTAATGCAGTACGCGACAAATTAAGCACAGCAAGCCACACATTTCAGGTACTGTGGCCACCAGATTTCGTATGCTCCTTCTAGGGCAGGACAACAAACCAGCTTGGACTGGAATGCAACATCGTTTTGTACATAAGGGTGTATGTATGTGCTTGTAACATAAAATCTGGTATGTAAGTGGTTTTTCACTTTGGTGTTTTGGGAGTAACGTTTCAACCGTACTGTCGTCGTTTCTTTAAAGCAAATGGAACAATAATGTAAGAAATTCTACACGGTATGTGTGTGTAGAATACGGGTGTAATGTGTGGTTGAGGACATTGCCACAGACATCCACTTATTCCTTTTCCACTCCACAAAACTGGTGGGTGGCGTTTTCAGAAAACGATTGCATTGTGCTTTAAAGAAGTTGGAACTTGGTGCATAAACAGCTCCACATCAACAACAAAAAAAGAACAATAGGAATTGCACACCAAAACCCAGACGGTGCTGTTCCGCGGTTTCGCTTCGTAATAGAATTTAATTAGCCACATGGGTGACTTTTACCTTTAGCACTTCCACAAAAGAACGCCTGTGACGTGTCTTAACATGACGAGGAAAAATCCTTCCTTACTAGTATGATGAGAAAAGAAAATGGAAAATAAAACACACACAAACACGCACGGTAGTGTCCCAGTGTCTCTTCTCCACTAAATCACACCAGTTTCCGCTCGCGTCGCTAGCTGAAAATCTTAATCAGTATAATTCAAACGAATAGTTTCGCAACTGGTTCATCTCTTAGCGTTGATGAATATGGATGCCGTCGGGTCGGATAGCAGACGCAAAACCATCCTATCGCTTACCGATCACGATACGCCCGCACCATAATCTAATCAAGCGGAATACATCTTCGTCAAACGGACCGTGCACGGTGCCGTTGAATGGAGAAAAACAAACAGCCCCCCCGCCCACGTTTCCCGGGGTTTTTTCGGGGACATTGCTTTCGATTCTTTGCGCGAACACATTTTCTTGCTGCATGATTTATGCTGCATTTTCACACAACATTTATGAGATTCCCGCCCGGCGGAACGTGTGCGGGGTCCCAGTCCGTTTATTTCGCAGAAATCATTCATTTATTCTGCCTGGTCCGCGAGTCCACATTCGTGGAGTGTAATTCTTTCCCTGTTTTTACGATGGTTTAGAAGTGAAGTTTTATGAGCCCCACCGCCGTTTGTGAGAAGATGGTCATCCATCCTGTAATGTCCGTAATTTGTGTGACAACAGACAAACATTACATCGCCTAGCGACAATGATTTATGCACGGCGCGCTGAAAGGATGTAAAGAACTGATGCAATTGTGGTTTTATGTTGTCACAAATGAAAGGTGATTAGTTGTGTAGAATAATTACTGGAGAATGTTCTTTTCTGCTTTTGACGTTTGTTTTGAAGTTTGAAGAAAATTTAATTTTTTTATAAAATAAGTTAATTGCAATGAAAAGTAATTTAAAATTTTTAGACATCATCTCTGCTGACTAAATAATCAAAAACTCATTTTAAAACATTTACAATGAACTATGATAAAACAAACTATAATTTGAAACCAAAGAAAACAGGATGTTGTCGTCTGTTCACTAAAAACATGAAATTTAAAAATAAAGCATAAAATTTACTTTACACACTTTCATTCCATAAATACATCAATTTACCACAGTTTTAAATGTGACTTCATTTTTTATTATCTTTAATTTTTATATTTTTCGAAAAATTTCGTGTACACTAAATTGTCCAGTAATTTATAAGCTGCCGACCACTATTTGTTGTTCGCAACACGTGTTCTACACTAGCGACCTCTAGTGGCGAATAGCCGAAGCCGTTAGTTGGTATTAATAGATGCTAGGACAGTGGGAATTTGTTATAATCTTTCCTTTTAAATGTTTGGTCCTGTTTCCATTAATTCTAAACATTCGTAAGTTAACAATAAATACTGGATCATTTATTTGTAGCAAAATAAATACTTTAGAAAAGAGTAAAGAGAGCTCCACATGAACCCTAAATGTTCCTTTGTGTTGTATAATTTGTTTTACGTGAGTATTTAAAGCCTCTTTGGCTATCCAATAATTTGATACCTAGCTAAGCAATAAAAATAAATAACTGCTGATTGCGTATAACTTCTGACGTGAACCAAGGGAAGTAAGCTATAATGCATTGTACTCTCAGAATAATACAAATGGTCCATTTTCTTATCATTTGCAAACATAAAAATAGCAACAACCTATAATTTACGTATATTCTTCTAATGAAATTGTCATGATCGCTCAAAACGTTCAAGTGCGAATTATACCTAGAAGCTTGAAGTATCCATCTTGAAAGCGGACTGTTTACGTACCGGCGCCAGGCTAGTCGTTCTGGTACCGCTCACCGAGAACAGTGGTTGATTGTGTTTTCGAACTTCCTTACCGCTAATCCTGCAAGAAGAAAATGAAACACCACACATTAAGCTAACGATTGCTTCCCGTGTATGCCCTGTCCTACTTAACCTCTGTTGCAGCAGCTTCCACACTTTACGCTTCCAAACAAACAGGAAAAATATAAACACACCGCAGATGCAGTTACAAACGTCCGTCACGTACACGAGCCAGTGTTCGGCGTTCACTAGCCAGGTTATGAACTCGAACGTCCAGGTTACACCCATTACCACAAACAATCGAACGTAGAGGCCATATCTTGGAAGAAAAGTAGGAATAATTGTTATTTGAAAAAGAAAGTAAGATCAACCAAAGCAATGTGAATAGATCTCACCTATTTCGTTCGTTCGTGTACTTGCTGTGTCGTCCCGATTCACCCTGAAGTGCTGCGGCCGTGGTGCGTTCAATGCTGTTAATCTTAACAGCAGTACTGATGAAGAAAAACAAGTTCGCACTCACCAACAGCACCAGCGGAGCGTACAGATAAAGGAAGGATACCAATTGTTCTCCTAAAATTGTGGAATTGTTCGATCAAGTACGGTTTGCTCTCTGTGCCGCTCAAAATCGTTAACTCACCCTTAAACAAACACTGGCCATCTCCAAAACCTGGCCGCAGGTTCGCATACACCAGCTCTGTATGATCGGCCACCAGTGCGATCGCCAGGAAGACGAACGGACAGCCAAACCCATAGCAGCAGTACAGTAAAAACTTGCCCTGATCGGTCGTTGTTCTGCGCCGTCCGCCAAACGTCCAGTAGATATCGAATGCCATCACATTCAGCCAGAAGAAGCTGGACATTAGCGAGAAGTAGTACGCATACCCGACGGCCGTACACCAATCGGGTGAGCTATCGAACAGGCTGCGCTTGATCAGAACCAACATTAAGTAGCTGACGGTCAGGGCGAACACGTAACACATCAACGATTTGCCAGGGATGTTACGTAGGTCCGGTATGAGCGCGTACACGATCAACGTTGCCACGAGGAAGGGTATGGAAATGATCATGCCTAAAAAAATGTGCATACAATACATTATTCTGCAATTACTTTGATTTTAGAGCAATTTGGGATGTTTAGATCACTAATTTATTGTTATAATTACTAACAGGCTAATACAAGTGATCTAATGTTTAGTAATTGCATACTTTACGGCGCTTTGGATTTTTTATCCAGTTCTTCTAGTTGTATAGTTAATTCTCAATTTTTTTTCCTCTCTAAGCTCCAATTTCGAGTTAAATAACATTCAAGTATTCTACGTTCCAAAACACAACGCAATAGAAACAACATCAATTAAACAATTTAAAGCGCCATGATGGTTATTATCGAACATTTAAAGTAAAGCAACATCTTTAAGTTTAATTGCTTTAGAAAACAAATAGCTCCACTCTATTTACAATCCCATAAACTACCCCCTTACTCACCCAACGAATGCCAACGGTGCACTTCGAAATGCTCATCCGTTTCCTTTATCCACACATGCGGCGTGGAGTCTTCGGCAGGATTTATGCAATACGTTCTGCTCGCGTACACCTTCGTACCGTACGCGAAGCTACCGTCCTGGAAGGTTCATAATCATCACATAACGCAAACACTGGCCATGCGCTTCCCAAACCCTAACCATACCCACATTGATCAGTTCACCTTCGTGGCCGGAGATCTGTAATGCATAACCCGGCATATAGCTCCAGGCCGGTGGCGTCGCATAGATCAACCAGAACTCACTGCTCGCCCGTAGATCGATCTCCTCCAGCACCCAGCTGACCCGATTCGATGAGGTTCGATTGAGTGTTAGCGATGATTCTTCACACTTCGCTTGCTCAATGTGAAAACAGCACACGTACACACACTTACGCAGCGAACACACGCAACTATATCGTCGGTTTTCCGGCGATGTTGTGTAATTTCCAGCCGGGTAAGTATTTCCCGCAAACAGAATTGAACCATCCGCATCCTGGACTCCTTCCGTCAGATCGATCCTTTCGGACACGGGACACGAGTCGAGGATGTCTGAGTCACCTCCAGCAATGTGGATCAGGATGAGAGTTAATGTAAAGACACGCATCACTTCAGAGCATAACCGTTTGCTGGAATCCATCGCACTAAAGTTCGGAATTGCACAAGAGCTTTGTTGAATGGTAAAAGACCAACGACTCGAGTGTACCACGTTTCGATCAACACTGAAATTGAATGCCACCTGTGTGTGTGGTTGGGTCGTGATCGTGACCGGTTGCTTCACTACAGCTTTAACGCATCCCGCCCCATTTAGCAGCTAAACGACGTGTGGGAGCACTGTGAACAGGTCGTTTTGTGTGTATTTAGTATTCCGGTAGAGTTAAGAGGAGAGAGATGCAGCAACAAATAAAAAACATCATCGATGAATCTTTGTTTATACACAAATTCGGAAAGGTCCTATTCCAGACAGACACCACCCCTGGAGGAATTACTTAACAGCTTACACCTAGCAGTTTCGAAGAAAGTAGATAACCGTGGTTCTCCGCTCTCCCGATTGGAAGAAGTTCTATTTTCAGTACAGCTGCTTCCTGCCCGTCCATTCCAGCTCCGTAGGGGTGGTAAACATACTTACGATTGTATATCAAGTTATCAAGCGTTCTGCTGCATGGCAGCACAGGAGAGAAGAACGCTGCCCAATTCGCATTGTTAAATCCTACGCTCCGGAGGAGGGGAAAAAAAAAGATCCCAAATTGACATCTGTAACCACTCACGTACAAGCACGATTTCAATTGTTCGATTCTTTTACATTGAAAAAAAAACGTTTAATACATTATTTATTGAAGCTTACTGCACTAACGTCAGTTTAAACGGTTTAAAAATACTTTACACATTGCATTGCAAAACTCATAAACCTTTACACACAAACAGCAGCAGCGGCAGCAAACTAAACATACTATTTTACGCGTACAAAGCATGTGTACTTATATTGATCTGCATGAAGTAAAGAAAAATATACAAGCACGCCAGCAACAGCAACAACAGATGTTTGTTATCTTCGCCGGTCAGTTCTGACCAACGTAGACACAGCGATACTTATGAATCACATTAAACATGCATTCGTTTAGCCATAATTCGGGCTATATCGTTATTTCTCCATTTATAATTGGAATATTTTCATTTGAACAAGGAGGTAGGTGTAAATGCGCGGTGCAGTACTAGGAATTAACACTGATTTCACAAATGTCTTAAAGCACTGGATGTAGTTATAGTAGGTAAGGCTAGAATACTTCACATTAAATACATTTGCTGTAATACTTATAAGAGCAATGCAATTTTACTCTTTTTTGTAATGAAATAACTTAATTAATGTTTTAAGCTTCGTAGTGAAGAAGGCTGGGAAATAACGGTTAGATTTCGTTTTCAAATGAAAGTGCTCGATAAAACTCTATTCGAGCAATGCAGCTCGAATTTGTTTCATTGAAATATATCATGAAATGTGAAATATTTCACGCGTTTAAATTACTGCAACGTTTTTACGTTGCTTGTTGCATAGTTTTTTGAGTATTTCTTGCGAAATTCTTGTTCTGGACCACTTTTAGGAAATAGTGTAAGATTATTAAGTATTGCATAATAATACACGGCACACTAAACTTTACATACGTGTAAGCGCATTGATCTCGGTGATGGGTGAAGAAAAAAATACTTAAATATTATCATTCCAATGCAACGATGCCTGTGTTCAGTTGTGTAAATATCAAATAGCCCCTTGTACAGATTACCTGAGCTTTAGACCCTTCCCAATAGCAAAACAGGAAGTTTGCATTATAAATACAACATCGATATCGCGAACGCATTCGCCATTAGACGCCGAAAGTCGAAGTCGTGGTCATGGTCACGCTCGCTCGGCAAATGGGCAATCATCCTTACATGACAATGGCCACCCATTGAAGATGGCAATAAGTTACCCCCTCGCTTGTCTCGTGCATACGGACCATGCACTGCATAACCGTTTAGCGTCTCCTTTTCGTCCGCACGTCCGCAATGTAAACACCTTTCAATTCCCATGAGTCATATCCGTCAGGCGCGTCTCCGGGTTTACCATCGACTTCAGGTCCGTAGAGCGCGTGGTGCTGATGGTGCTGTTGGTGTTCTGTTCGTTACGGAGCGGGACCGCCTGTTTAAAACCGAATCTGCAATTGAGTAAACATGGTCACGGCCACGCAGCAAACGGCGATCACCCGCCTAAATGGGAAAAAGGTCCCACTGGGAGTCCACCCTTGGGGAGAACTGTAACCCGCCTGAAAGCTGACGCTCACCGTTTCAGAAGCAGCTGCTTCACCTTCTGCTTCCACACGAACAGCACAAAGATGGAAATGCCCGTCAAACAGTTGCAGATATCGACCAGATAGATCAGCCAGGTGGATTCACCCACCAAGAAGGTGATGATCTCCACCGTCCAGGTAACGCCCATGATGATGAATAGCCGTAAATATAGACTGTACCTATGCAGGAGATGGTAGAAATTAGAAAGACCACGATACACTTCCGATTGGTCGCGGTGATGTGCTGATGGGCCACACCTTACCTGTTGCGGTCCTTTTCGTACTTAGTGTGGCGTCGAGATTCTCCGGACAGTGCGGTAGCGGTCGCCTGCTCCATACGGAAGATGCGTATGGCCGTCACGGCAAAGAACGCCACATTCGCACTGACGAGCAGCAGCATTGGTAGATACATGTACAGGAACCCAATCAGCCTCTCCGCTGGGACCGATAATGAAACCATTCCGACAGTTACTGCTAAGCCCTTATCCATCTGTACTGCAATTCCCTGCTCTACTCACCACTCACGAAGCATCGCTCCATGCCGATCTGGGGCCTCATCGACGCGTGTATAAACTCGGTATTGTCTAGCAATGCGACGAGCCCCACGATCAGCAATGGCGCACCCCAAGCATACAGGCTGTAGTACAGGAACTTTCTCCGCTCGCTCGACCGTCCCCGGCTTCCACCAAAGGTCCAGAATATATCGAACGCCATCACATTGAGCCAGAAGAAGCTAGCGAGCAATGCTCCGTACACCAGATACCCGAACCCAATGCACCAGTTCGACCGGTAGCCAAACACATTGAAGCGCATCAGCCCCAGCAGCAGGTAGCCAACGGTAAGGGCCGCCACATAGCACATCAGCGACTTGCCGGGAATGTTTTGCATCTCGGGGAGCAGCGCGTACACGACGAAGGTTGCCACCAGGAACGGTAGCGATATCAGGATGCCTGTTGGGAATTACAGAGGAGTGTCTAGTATCGAGTTACGAAATACGCAAACAGTGTGGCAAACATCGTTAGCGAATAATGCACGCATGCCACCGGAGACAGTCGAGATGCTAATCTACCGCGAACGGGGCGTAGATCTCGTTACTTAAGAACGTGGTTCATCGATACCATCTGCATTACATTAGCGTGATACTGGATCTGCTTTTTTTTTGTGCCTAATTGTTGACTTTACGCGCACAATAATTCTTTTATGATATTGTGCCATTCCTGGATTGCATCATTGCTTGCTCTTAATTCTTAGGAGTAATAAGTAATAAATCAAAAGAAGGTGATGTCACTGATACTAGCTGAAGATTCTTGCTTTATCTTGGTTTGAAAATTGATCTAAATATATTTTCTGGTTAATCCATTCAATGCAAATACTACAACTTCCAGAATTTTTTTAAAAATTATAAAATTAATAATAAATACTAATTAATATGAAGCTAATTATTTGGAGTAATAATTAATCTGGAGCTGTTTTTTCATGTTCTGCAGCTCCTGTCCATGTAGACGATCAAACAGTAGATGATCGCCAAAGATCACGTCGGTCGAGAGGTCCCGCAGAATGTCCAGTAGAGGATTGATAGCAGACGGTTTCTCCCAGCCTTTCTCAAAATGTTCTGTCATTAAAATCTAAGCTATTCTAAATTCTAAATTCGCTGAAGTTAGCCAAAGAAACCAATCGGGAAATCTACATAATCTTTATTTGGAGGATCGACCCAAACATCGTCTATGATGCTCCCTTCCTGTCCAGATTCGAAAGATTAGACGTGATTCACATCTGGCTACTTTTAATAGACCCTCAACATTCATTCGACTAGCCTTCAGTGTCTAGCTGTGCGATAGAGCTAACGCTTACCGCTCATTGGCGTGAGACTGCCTGTTTGTAATACCAGACAATCTCTCTTTGCTTTTGGATCAAGGGCCTGCTATCTAATGGCTTACTGGATTTTGTTTCTACCGCATACGAACAGGACTATGTCATGTAATTAGAGATCGCTCCAAATGAGGTTTAATCCACGATCTTCTGGTGTTTGAGAATTGAAGACGAAAACCCAAAACTAGGGACTTGGATGTTTGTTAGAAGACTTCACATAGTCTCAAGGTACGAACTAAAAATAAACCTTTTTGGAGTATTTTTAAATCTATCGGTCGATAAAAAGAAAACCAAAAACCTTTGCAGAGTAGACTTTAATTACATAAAGTCCAAAATTTATAAAAAAAAAATCTTTTTTGTACTACAACATTGAAATGAAAGAGATATTTAATAACAACATCAACTCAGAAGGGACTAAACAAACTCACACGTGCCGACATCCGTGGCATGTTGTAACCAACCCGATATTTGCCCAAGAAAGATAATGGTATTTACCTCGTTGTCAATATTTAGTGTTTTAAGTCATTCGAAGCAATACCGCTAAGCGCTTTAACATAAAATCACCTGCACTGCTTCTATCTTAGCTACAAAGATCTTCGATAAGCTCTAAGGAAATTAAAATAAAAAAACAGAAGTCGCGACAGTTATCTAAATCAATCCATTACATGCTAATCTTCTTCACCTTCACCTGTCTGCCGAATTCGTTATCAACCTCTGACCTCGCTCGATTTAGCTTTCGTCGCACGGAAATATGCGCCGACATCATACCAAGGGAACGACACTCTTCTTCACTAATGCGCTTCACGTGCCTTATAGCGTGATGTGTAAACATTTTCGAGCAGGAATTCCAAATGCGTACATCGAAATCCAACCGCCCTTTTGCTGCGTGCTTGCAAGCTACAACAATGCTCACTCACCTACAGAGTACATTCGGTGCATTGCGTACACATCCACCGTTTCACAGTATCCGGCATTGGCGAACGGTTCTGCCTCCTGGAGACAGTAACGGCCACGATCGTACTTGCTCTCCCCGTACGCTAGTACACCGTCCTGGGAAATGAAAATACCAAACTGCGGATGAAGGGTTTTCAGCTGCGACCTTCACACCAACCACCACCTTACCGAGTGCAGGACGTACTCGTGCGGCTCCAGCGTTAGCAGACTCCCGGAGCATTGTGGTGGGAAGTAAAGGAAATGGTAGTTTGGATTATCTCGCAGATCGCGCGTGTCATACACTTCACCGCCCAACGAGAAGTTCACCTTAATTTCATCCTGTGGACACGGTGGAGTACCCAGACAGCAGATATGGTAACACTCGCGTATGAGACACACGCAACCACGCGGCACGGAACTATTGTCGTAGAAGTACTGGTTGGTACTGTACCGGATACCGTCATGTTCGATGGTTCCGTCCGCATCCTGCGTTCCATTGCTAATATCCACCGATTCCGCGAGTGGACAGTGGGCTGCCGATTTTACGTCACCGATCACGGAGAATACCACGAAACAAAGCAACACAATACCAACATCGACCGAGTGCCACCAATACTGCGCCACCGGATGTTGTCTTATCGCGCGCCGATAAGACACGCGTTTCGTCACCTTCAAACTCATATCACTGCCCTGCTGATCGGTGCGATCTATGGGTGAGCTATTGGTCACCACAAATACAACCCCTTTGCGAATTCGTAAACACTGTCTTACTGTAACTGTAAGTCATCAACCAAAAACCAAAAAAAAAACACACAAGAATTTCCTACAAGCACAAATAATACGATGCTCTTGCTTTTAATCACACCTCTAATCAATCATCACTAGTTACACACACACAAAAACACACCGACACAAACATTCAAATCTTACGATCCTTACGCCTACTTGCACGCAACCATAGCAACGTTCGCACACGTGTTCACACGTCCAAATAAAAAATGGCAGTTACCAGGAGCCAGTTAGCGGCCGAAGAACAGCTCGCGGCCACGGTCGAACGTACACTGCTGTTGCTGCTGCTCCATCGCCGTCGGGGTTTGTCCGTTTGTGTCCAATGATGATGCTATTTTGAACAATATCGCGAACGCACACACTTCACACCACTTTCGCAACGAGCGTGGTCTCCCCCCAGGAACGCGGATCATCCAGCTGTGCGATGTATTTCAATTCCCGCGGAATTCTTATCTTTTTACGTTTTTTTCCCCTCTCTCTCTCACACTTCTTTAACACCATCACTAATCTGTCTAATAGTACCACACCCCGACCCTACACTATGAGTCAGTAAAATAACGCCCGTTATGCGCTCGTTTGGGTTTGGGTGAATCATTTCATCAACTGCAGTGCCGGTTCAACCCCCGAAACGACACATCGAACTGTGGTGGTGGGATTTTTATGTTTCGTCCTTCACGGCCATATAATTACATCCAAGTGCGAACTAACAGCAACTGAAGTTATTTGCTAGAGTTCCTCTCCGCCAACGCCCTGGTTCCCTGTTTCTGCGTTGGCCGTAGACAATGAAAGTCTAATTAAATACCAACGAACGAATCGAGCGTCCCGCGAGCATCCATCCTTTACTGCCCCGCCCCGTGCTTATGTTACCGGAAACCGCAAAGCGCTTTACACTTTCCTTAACGTCAACAAACAATTTCTCCACAGATACGCTACAATCTCGGCGCTACGCGATACTCAACGCATCGGTTCCGATCGGTCGCGATCGTGTGTGTGTGTTTTACGTTACTTTTCAATAAACAACATCCAATAACCCACACGCATTAGGGCACGGTACGTACGTAACCGTAATTGAGGATGGCAAGTGTCAATTGCTTATTGGACATGGGAATCCGTCCGTGTAAAAAGGGCATTTACCTCGGTATCACTTTAAATATGAGCTTTAACGGTGTAAAGCGATAAGATTGTGTTGTCGTGCAAAACACATTACACCATCAATCAGATTTGCATGGAGTACGTCTTATTTTATGATTTGTTTGATTTTTATTTATGTATTACTTTTTGTTATATAGTTTATAAACAT
>AXCM01007269.1:0-13782 GCA_000473375.1 Anopheles culicifacies
GCCACCCCTGGAACGCTAATGTCATTTGGCATTGCGTGCTGTCAAAATATGGAAAATAAAACCAAAATGGCTACCGAAAAGAGAGATGCCAATTTGACAGCTCGGATTGCGTTTCCTTTGCACACACAACACGCGCACGCCTTGTGCTTGGTGTACGTAATTTTTCACCTGCTTTACCATTAATCATCGTGCGCTGGTATCACGGTATCATCGGAAGGGCAAAAAGGCAAAGAGTTAACAGTGAACTAAGCTGATCGATTTTATTTTCTGTTGGACTGCACCATCCTTCTCTCCCTCCCTCCCTCCGGAACCGAAACCGTCACTGGGAGTGAAGACGCCAGCGGGACTCTACATCATGCACTGTTCATTATTTCATAACATTGGCCACGACAATTACTCATTGCTGCTGGTGCTGCCGCTGCTGCCGTTTGCATCCGTCGCTGGTGGTGTTGGTGCGGAAGTGGATCAATGTGCAGCGCCTGCCAGTGCGGTGGAGCTTGTTGCGAGCAGTGTCGAAATCGGTGCTAATAACTGTCTTATAAAAAGGTGGCGTTCCTGATCAACGCCATCTCATAGATACTGGTGCAGCTGACAGACACGCGTACGGCACACGCAAAGCGTGGTGTCCAGGAGTGGTAGTTGTGCTTTAATTCATTACTGTCTTTTTGGGCGCGAAAATCCCAACCAAAGGTGTAGAAGGAACAGTTAGCTCGAAGCATTCCCTCAGCTGCGTATTAGCGCGATCAACCAGGCAGGCACAACAGCTCTGTAGACTGTCGAGTGCATAGTGTTTGTGAGTTTGGTGTGTGTGTGTGATCTGTTTGTGTGTCCTTCTAGGTGGGTTAGAACAGCTGTGGTTAGGGTTTTTTTTTCTTTCTTCAAAATTCCCCTTTTGTTTTTGGCGCAGAATCAAAACCCCTAAACCTTTGCCCCATTTCCCTACCACAGGAAATGTTTTTGCGAAGGAAGTAGCTTCCCATTTCCAAAACAAACGGCAATGATGCATTCTGCGACTGCGACAAACCCTAGTGTGCCGCGCAAACGGTTCGAATTCTAACCAACAGAAGCAAACAAAACCCCACATTGATTCACTCGATGATTCATTTCATTTTCATTTCCAATCAAAAGTGAGATGATTCCCATGCAGAAATCACCCCCAGACTTTCCCCCGCTTTCATTTTGAACATACAAATTGTTTCCTATTTTTGGGTGCCGTGAGGTGCTCTTTTCTTTTTTTGTTTTACTCACACACCCGTTTTGTTTTCTTTTACAGGGCGCGAACATAGTGTGCTTTAGTGCTGGTGGGTTTCATCAATCAACCCACATCAAGAACATTCATTCTCGTTCTTCAATCAGCCCTTCGGCTAGGATTACTGATTCCAGGCCAGGCAGAATATCGAAACACATTCACATCAAACATGCCACGAAATCGGAAAAAGCATGCAGGTGTGTATTGGTGTTTCACAACACAATCAGTTTCATACACAGCCACACACATTTGCCTTTCGCCATGGTACCGTCGTGACACTGTCGTCCAGTGCGTGCTGTGGGCCGTCCTTGAGCATACAGTTTCGATGTTTCATTTTAGGTTTACGGTTGACCTCGTTCTGTGGCACGAACATGCGTTATGTGTGCGTGCTCGTAATGCTACGTCAAGTAGTACGCAAACACTTCCTTCCCCTTCTCCAGACAGGGCCAATACGGTAGAGACTGAGGTGATGGATAAGCCATGCTGCCATCAGTACAATAGTTTAATAATAGTTTAAACCACAAAAAAATGGCAACAAATTCGGTACTACTGCAAAACAGGGCCAACACACAATCCATTGTGTTGGTGCCTTTGTGGTTGCTAGCTCTTTTTGTTTCGTGTTAGAAACGAAAAACAATATACACTCACGAAACCCATACACCTGTCCCCGCCAGATGGCTGTGTGTTGGTAGTGCACGCGACTGCGCACTGGCGGGGTGGTGCAGGTGGTAGATGACTGTGCAGTGAATGCACGGCCAATTTTCGATTCAACATTGCATTTGCGCGAGCTCGCCTTTCATCTGACGCGGCAGCGTTTGTGGGATGCAGTGTGTCATTGGAACGTGTGAATGTTTTTTTTCTTTCTTTCTAATGAGATGTGGAATTGGCACAAAATGCTTTTTTAAAAATATATTACATTCTTAACATTTACCCTTAATACGGCCAGCAGGTCGGAAGAGTAAATGAATTTCTTGTTGAAATTTAAACAAAGAGTACTCATGTTGCTCAATGTTTAATTAAGATTTGCGCAAATGATGCCCTGGAAATGGCCTTGGACATTTTCATCACGTGTTTGCTACACAGTTTACTGTATTCTGGGAAAAGAGTGTTTATAAATACCGTGATTTCTCCTAAATTAAGGAATTTGGAGACGTTACATTTAAAAGTATAATTTGTTGATTAACGGTGTATTGCATAAGTCTTCAATCGTGAACATATTTTAGATGCAGCGTAGAAAAGTGCATTTAAAAGAGATTGAAGCTAAGGAAAACGTCACTGTATTTCATGAAGCTCTGAAGTTGAAATCCGTTTAATACCTCAAATGTTCATCATTGTAAATAGAATATTTCAATTTCTGGCTATTTCGACTACCCGTATGAATAAGTCTAATATGCCAATTATACTAGACACTAGCTATCAGGTCGTTATGCCAAGAAGGAAAAAAATTGCAAAGAAACGTGAAATACAATACCCTGCAATCATTTTGTAATTTGCAGTGTCGATGGGTCAGAAGGTGAGCGGCGCAAAGTACGAAGATAAGATAAGATTTAAGGAACGAAATCCCCACCACTACTAAACAATTCATCAGCAGCAGCAGCTTGTTTGAGTTGAGATTTATAATTTCCATTCTTTCTACCTTCTCCGTATATCTGCAGCTGCCGACAGCTGGCAACAGAATAACGATCAGTCCGATGACGAAACGTCGAACGATAATGCGAGCACCTACTCGTGCCATTCGGAGACACAGCTAGCGGACGGTGCGAACGGTAGCATCGAGTCGGGCGAGTCGGGCGAATCGGGTAGCGGTGGGTTCGAAAAGTACGAGGAAAAGCTGCTGCAGGCGATCGAGAATGCATCGGACAAGGCGCAGCAGACGCGCATCAACGCGTTCCAAACGATCAACGAGGTGCTGGTGCACCACTACATCCCGGACTTTCTGGACGACCGGAAGGTGACGCTGATGGATGCGGTGGAGAAGTCACTGAGACGCGGCAAGGGCGTGGAACAGTCGTGGGCGGCCCGCATCATACCGCTGCTGGTGATCCAGCTCGAGGCGCTGGAGGATATTGGGGAGCTGGTGACGGTACTGAAGCCGGTACTGCTCACCACGGCCCAGGACGGTTCGGCGGCGTACGAGGCCCGGGCCAAGTGTTGTGCCGCGCTCGGGCTGCTGTGCTTCGTCGGTGTGGACGATCTTGGCGAGATACTGCCCCTGATGAAGGTACTGCACAGCCTGTTCGCGGGCAGCTTCCTGAAGGGTGACAATAGCCCGAGCGGTGCAAGTAACGATGCCGGCGCACTGCACAGCGCTGCACTGAGCGCTTGGTCGCTGCTGTTAACGCTACTACCGCCCGGCGAGTTTGTGGCGCTGATGGGTGGTGGTGCCGGCACCGGTATCGTACCGTCCGTGCGCAATCTCGTCGGTATGCTGCAGAGCCCAATACTGGAGGTGCGCATGGTGGCGGGTGAAACGCTCGCCCTGATGTTCGAGCTCGGCCGGCAGCATGATGACGAGTTCCTGGAGGATGAGCTGCCGATGTTGATCGAAGCGGCCCAGAAGCTCGCCACCGATGCGCACAAGTATCGGGCAAAGCGGGACCGCAAGGTGCAGCGTGCCACCTTCCGCGATGTGCTCCACTACCTGGAGGAAGACATTTCGCCCGAGATTAGCATCAAATTCGGTCGCGAGCTGCTGGTGCTGAACACCTGGGCCATCCATCACCAGTACACGTGTCTGCGGAATGCGCTCGGGTTCGGCATGAATGTGCATCTGGCGGACAACGTGTTCGTGCGCGAGGTGTTCCAGCTCGGCCCGAAGATGGACGAACCGGAACGGCTCCGGAAAACGGTGAAAGCCGAACAGCGATTTATTAATGCCGCTGCCTTTAAGGCGCGTACGATTTCGCGCGGCAAAAACCGCGACAAACGATCCTTTGCTCTTAATTAAGTTGGGCCTGTTTATACGCTTCGCTTTTGGTTTGTTCTGTAGTGGGAGCGAGCAGGTACTCTGGCAGTTCACTTCGTTCCCGGCCCATTTTGTCCTTGCATTACTTAAATCCAATCATTTGTATGACCTGTTTAGGTTAGTGATTAGTCTCGCAGGGAAATACTACTATCCCATAATGGCGGCTTGGCACACTAATAACTAAGAAGACGGATGGAGGCGAATGTATCCCCGAGTGCGCTTCGTTATGTTGTATTGTTTTGTTTGTTATTACTGCAAATCTGCAATTAGAATTGTTAGCACAGCACCCTTACTTACGTGTACGGTAATCATAAGTTTGGATCGGGCGCACGTCCCATCAATCCACCTCAAACCCAACCCCACAGCCCAATACCAGGTGGGCGCCAGTCTTGTTTATATGTTATACAATTTTTAATCCATTGCTTACTCCTGCCTATTGTATACCCGCATTGTGTCCCGCAACGACACTGGAGCGCCTTTAATGGCGCAACTAGCAAATTAGCAAATTGACGAGAAGATAGCGAAACTAGCAATCCGGTTGAGCTAGATTTACGGTCGGTAGTTATGCCGGGTCTTTACATGTATGTGTGCGCGTGTTTAGTAAAACGGAATGAATCTATTCGGATAACATTGTAAATAATCGAACGCCGTCATACACAGATACGGGGGCGGGGGAAAATGCGCGGCTGGAAGGTGTGTATGCATCGATACGAATACACTTAGTAGGTGCGCGCAGGTAGGATGTTAATTTGCCAATTTTATGCTTTTCAATCGTTGCATCCGTTGCGTGGCCGCGCGTGCCTGCAAACGGACAAGCGAAATATAAACGAAATTTTTGTTTTGATTAAACATGTATGAAATGCTCAATAAAATTGATCTTACAAGACGGATTAAATCAGATCGAATCATTTTCTCAGTTTCTCTGTTGAAGAATGCGTTCCAGAAGTGGCCGGACTGACGTAATAGAACAAAGGGAAGGAGTTCTTCAAACCTGATGACAGTTAAGATGTGAATTGGAGTTGAGATCTAGAATAGATCATTCGAAGATGTCTTATACAATCGAACTGCAAACCCCTTGCTAAGGGATAGCTTTCACGATTTTCCATTGTGCCGTCGTAGACCTAGGCAGACTTTCCTACGCGTTCGTCTAAGCGAGTCGAGGAGCTGTTTATGGTGCGAATGAATGCAGCAATAATGAGCGTCAGACGTCCAATAGAGGATGATTTCTGCAGATTGAACTATGACTTCAGAGTGCCAGAGCTGAGGCGGATTAATTTCTTGAAACTGTAGGCGGAATTCTCACTAAAAGTCCTGCAGGAATTAGATTCCAATCCGGTGAATCCATCTTATGGTTTATTCTTATTCAGTATATCTATACACAGCAATTGCTACCATGCTTACCTGTACTGCGTTTTGCATACATTTTGGCGTTAATAAGAGTTTTAGGTTTTTCAACGAAATAGGTGGCATTTTCGGGGTGGGAGGTTGGTATTCTTAACGTTTTTTTGGCAACAAATATCTTTGCCTCTTGAAAGGAAAAGAAAAACTCCTTTCATATTCATTAAAACGTTTTATACGCCTAAAAGTATGCTTTCCAAAATACATGCTTTTTTTTTTAAATCGTCCACTAAACGGTTTTAATGTTTGGGGCCCACAAGTAATCGGCTCGACGCGTCATCCACCTGTAGAAAATTACATCCACCTTCATTATGGCACTACGCGACAGTTGCTCTTTTCGCAAACACGTGGACAATATAAACGATTTGTTTGACAACTGATCGAAACGCTGCTCGCAGTGATAAGGCGCGTAGTTGAAGTGTACCACCATCCCGTGGGATGAATTCTGACATCTTTCGCTCCCTCCCCCGGCCCCCTCGCCATTACTACCAGTTCCGGTGTCACATGCTGAGATTAATCCTCAAAACATAGATAAACCCCCATAACGCACCGTCATCTGTGCGGTGCGCAGTGCCCGTGGAAGGTTGTGCGTACCCTATGCCATACCCAAACCGTACGTACGGTACACGCTAATGGGGTGTAATGTTTACCGAACGCGGCAAAACATAATCTTCCCTTCCAGCATCCATGATGCTCTCTTTCGTGCCTTCCTTTCTTTTGCTCTCTTTTGGGAATGGAAATGTGTTTCCTTGGGGTGAATAAAATCGGCACACAAACACACATACACACAAGCCGTACCCCCATCAAGTCCTTCGGCTTCATGTTTCCATTGTTTGTGGTACAAATTATACGTCATCGCACTTGCCAAAAATGGAAAGGAAAAACAGTAATCCAACGATGGTACTTGGAACAGTTCCCGTGGGACGTACGATTAGGCCAAACGTGGGGAAGTTGGTGGGTAAGGGCGAGGGAATGTTTTATGTTACGGCCAGTCCGAAAGTGAATTACAGATGGCTTTTCGCTTCACTGCGCACGAATCTTTCTTTCAGTTTCTTTTCTTCTTTTTCGTTGTTGTATTGTTTTGATCCATCCTCAGCAAAAGGGTCGACGGGTAAAGGTTTTCCGATTTTTCCTCTAAAAACCCGGCTGTTTGGGTTGCCTTGTTCCTTTAACACATCTTGCTCGCAAGTCTGGAAAAGAGAATAAGAGAGTTGTGAAATTTATATTGTTCTAACAAGACGCAGCTAGTGGAATCCATTTTATTTCATCATAACAATGTAAATTGTGTGCTTCAACTCGACCGGACACACACGCGCACTTCCGAAAACCGGTGTCGGAAACCATATCTCTTCATTATGTCATCTCAATCGAATTACGCCGGCTTGTGATTTATTGTTCCAGGCACTGTGAGTCGAAGGGTGCACATGGATAATTTCATTACTTTCTAATTATTTTAGATGCACTTGTGCGAACGCTCCGAGCACTCGTGATGGCCCGAAAATCCTAATTCCATTATAACCCTCCTGTGTTGCCGGTATGGCAATGTGCCGGAAGCTGACGACACCGTGAGGTTGGTACGTGAAGTGTCCCTAAAGTGTCTGGGACTCCTGCCGAACTGCAAACAAAACAATCGCGTAAAGATGTCTTTGTTTGGCGTTGCAAACAGCAAGGTTAGGGTGAAGATATTCGCTTTGCTTGAACTAATCATTCAACTGTCAGATGTTGGAACTGATCGTCTCCCGAAGAAAGGCCATTAAAATTGTGTGACACACTGTAACGGTGAACAGACGCAGGCACAGTGACCCATCGATCGTGTCGACTGCTCCTTCCCGTTCCAGACCGATCGTACAGTGAACGCGGCACAACGTAATTGAGTGCAAGCAACCCGCCGAGCAATTAACGGAAATAGCCCAAAAAAAAAAAATAAACCGAGCCAAAGATCTCTCCGCCACCGCCTGACTGATTATGACTGACAAACATATTGGAATGATTAAGCAACAACGGCACCCGGCACCGAAACAACGTTGACAACGGCGACGAGATTTTCCTCCGCTTTTGGGGCGGGAAAATCATTCCCCGTGCGCGTTCGCTTGGATCCTGGTCACGGCACCAGACAATAAATTATGCTGCGTGCGTGTGCGCGCTCGCGCGATCCCGCATCGACTGTCTGTAATTAGAAGCAAGGTGGTGAAAGTGCGCATCCATCCCCTCTTGTACCTACACCCCATTTGGGTCCCCGCTTAAACCCTTCCCATTCGAATGCCGGCGTTGTTTCCACGTGGAAAAACCTCCGATGAACCGTGGTGGGCTAAAAACAGGAAAATCATACCGCAGGAATCTTTGCACCCAGTGTGGCGGTGAGTGTGTGTCACAATGAATAAATTATAATTAAAATGAAATCACATTTTTAGACCTTTCCGACACACGTTGGTTCGTTACGTTCTAGCGGTGGCGTATCGTTGGCGCTAGAGGAACAATCTTAAGCTGATGGGGAGTTTTTTTTTGTATAAAAATACTGCATGACACACTGCGAACGTGAATGCGATTTGTACTGCACTCGGAAGTAATCAGCTGCGTACTTGTCAATGCGTATCGCAGGCATTTCTGATTTCGCTACACTAATCCGTTTATAATTTAAATAAAGAGAAAGAGTGAAGAGTAGATAGATGCAGTGGACGCAACACTGACATACGCGTACGAGAAGGTTGACAAGAACTTTGGACTCCACTTAATAAAACATCAACCCTGACATACAGTTTATGTCCCAATTTACAATGATTGAATGTCTAATGCAACTCAGATCATCAAACGTCTGGAGATAATTGGAGATTTAACGGAAATTGTCTTTAGAGACATCACCGGGTATTTTTGTAGGATTTTCTGATGCCGTATTCTATTGCAAGAAGAACTCCAGCAACTCCATGTCCAATGCATCGTCGACTCAACGAGAAGTCACGGGAAATGTTATGACAATAGGCAAGATACGACATGCGAGTCACTTTGAATATCTGCAGGCTATGCACCGGGGTCTAATAGAACAAAATATTTGATGAGCTAAAGATTTGTAGGGGTTGAGGAGACCGGCGATCAACATACTCTCTTGTGCTTCATACTGTGATGTCCCGAATAACCCAAAAAAGAAATGTCTTGGTCGACATCTCGACATAAGGAGCGGTTCGGTGGCCGACCAGATTCGGGGAGATTGAGGCGACGGTCTTCTAACGGACAGGACCGAGTTGTGGGTACATTCAAGTCTCGGAAGCCAGAAATGGCAGGCCAAGACCTCCCGATGTTGTAAAGCCAGAGAAGAAGAAGAAGAAGATCGACATCTCCAGGAATAATAAAGTTTAAAAACTATTCTTCTCTTGTAGAGGAGATCCTAACGACATCTTGTTGAGGTCTCGTTTACCATTTCTTTATTTCTAACTAATCTTGGACCTCCTCAAAGTGTTTGTGGTAGAATGTACAATTGCAACTGCCGAATCCCGAATATGACACACATTTGTTACGCAGTCCTAGCATACCAGGGTTAGCATCGTTGCAAGGCACTTCTGCCGACAATGTCGCACCTGCATACGGTGGCTTTGCTGTGCCCGCCCGCTCTCGCAGGATTTATGAGCTTCGGTTCAGCTGACAGTTTCGGCTAGATCGCCAATGGCAGATAAACGGATCGGTCGTGCATGTGCAGGCGACGGTGGCCGTGGTGTGCGTGCCCGGGATGCGAAAAGAGGCAAAACCCAGTCTGCATGCAGCACGGGCCAGAATATCAATGGGAATGGGTTGGTTGTCGCGTACCATCACGGGGACACCGGTGCTGATCTCTGTTGATGTTGCCGCTGTTGTAAAAATAAATGCAATGGTTTTCGATAAATTTCAATAAATAAATAGAAGGTTAGCAGTACCAATCCTAGGATGCTTAAATAATAAAATAAAAAATAAGCTGCATGGGTGAAAGAGCGATAAAGCAATAAATCAAAGGAATCACTAATAAAATAGTAAAATAAGTATAAAGTATTTTTTTGTCAATTACTTTAGAAGTCATGAGAATACAAAAAAACATTAATAAACACTAAATACCCAAAAATAAGTTACGCATTCCAGTTTGAAATAAAAAACGAAAACAACCAAAAAGTTCATTCGTCCGTAAATATAGAAATGAACTCTCCTATACACTTGCAAACCGGTGCAGCAAACCACGCCTACTTTTTAACACAAATGAATCTGTACCTGCTCATGTGCGTACGTGTGGCTGCGTGTGTAGGGCATGAATGAAATGAACACGCGCTACCAGGGTGATGCAGCTGCAGATATGGTTTTAAGGAATTTTCGCGGGTTATGCATACAACCCCAAAAGACTTCCGGTCATTTCTTCGGGACTTGGGTAGAAGAGAAAAGGGAGAAGAGATGGAAGTATACGTTAGTTTTAGTATCAGACTATCTAAGGTGTAACAGTTTGAAAATCGACCAAAAACCGGAAGTGGCAACAATATCTGACCGATAGGAGTATTTATCCGTCTGCCATCGGCAAACTGCGTATCCTTTTTGTGTCCGATGCCGACGCCGTTTATTGTGCGCCGGGTTTGTGTTTCAAGATGGTGGGGATACGTAGAACCCGATTCCGATTCGCTCATTAAGAGAGAGAGAGAGAGAGAGAGAGAGAGAGAGAGAGAGAGAGAGAGAGATCTTGCGCATGGGGGTAGGGGTGAGTGAGATTCCAGTAGCGGACTTTGGGAGATGGTATCAGCACGGCGCCATATGTCCGGACGTGAAGTCGGAGTGAAATGCAGTGCAAAAACCCAGCAGC
The DNA here is from genome assembly GCA_000473375.1 of Anopheles culicifacies. Taxonomy (NCBI): domain Eukaryota; kingdom Metazoa; phylum Arthropoda; class Insecta; order Diptera; family Culicidae; genus Anopheles; species Anopheles culicifacies. The sequence continues at coordinate 10,417 of AXCM01007269.1, forward strand.
GAGCTCGGGTGGGTGTGAGTGAGAAGGCCACAGCACGTCGTGGTGTACGTGCGTACCTTGCTAGTGGGGCGATATTGTCAGACCTCGTACACACCCATTCCAGGACCGATCCTTGGTGTGTCGGAAGGCGGGCGTGAGGAGAGGGTGGAGGGGTTGGATCGGCAGGATATACTGGACCTGGAGCTGTGAGGATAGGGTGGCTACGCCCTCGCGGACCTTTTTGTACATAGCGGGAAGGGACATGATACGGGGTGGCGGGGGATGCCTAGAATTGTACATGTTGCCATCGTTAGTATCGTTTCGTGAGTGTGCCCTTTTGCAAAATAAAAAAAAACCCCGTTAATGCGGGTGGAGAGGCGTAGTGGATAAAGCATGAGGGGATACGCGAGCGCGCGCGCGCGCGTGCGTATGTGTTTGAGCGGATGCCGTGCAAGCGGCCGGCCAGTAAATACCCGCCAGTATCGCTGTGACAACGAGATTGAGATATATCGTGCCACGGTGCCACGGTTTGTTTCCCGCGGGCATCATAACCGGGTGACCGGCCATCCTGACGCGAAACAGCCCGGTGCTATTCGGCCGGATACGGTTGGCGATGGTCTGCGGTGGTCCACATGACGTACCGTGAACAGGATAACGTCCCGCACAAACAACCTAAGCTGTGAACGGAGTGCGAGAAGTGTTGTGAAGAGACATCGCGCCAACTGAATGGCGCGTGGCTTCCGGCGGCAGTACTGAGCAGAACCGTTTGCGTGGATCCTTCGAGAAGTCCTTAATACGCCAAGTGAGGCAATTGCATTGCTATACGAGCAGAGGAGAAAACAAAACATAACCATGTTGGTACCACCGGACATGGTTACCGTGCAGTCGAAGACGATCTTCCAGATTAACAAGTACTATGCGGAGAAGGTGCAGGTGCGCATGGGCAACATCGCCATCGTGCTGCGTGAGATCTGCAAGATCGTCCAGGAGGTACTGCGCGAGGTGGAGGTACAGGAACCGAGATTTATATCCAGCCTGGTGGAATGCAATGGACGGTAAGTGTGCAATAGCATGTTAGAAATATTGGAGAACAACTGCCCGGTTGGTCTAACGGATGTCTACCGGGTCTATGGCTACTGGGCTATTTTTCGTGTTTCAGGTTCGAGGGACTGGAGGTGATTTCACCGACGGCATTCGAGGTCGTGCTGTACCTCAACCAGATGGGTGTCTTCAACTTCGTGGACGATGGTACACTGCCCGGTGCCGCTGTACTGAAGCTGAGCGATGGCCGCAAACGGTCCATGTCGCTCTGGGTCGAGTTTATCACTGCGTCCGGTTATCTGTCCGCCCGGAAGATACGGTCCCGGTTCCATACGCTCGTCGCCCAGGCGGTGGAGAAATGCCCGTACCGGGACATGGTGAAGCTCGTGCCGGACACGACGGAGGTGAAGTTGCGCATCCGCGAGCGGTACACCGTCCAGATAACGCCCGCGTTCAAGTGTACCGGCATATGGCCCCGTTCGGCAGCGCACTGGCCGATCCTGAACATACCCTGGCCCCATCCAGCGCTCGTCGCTGAGGTCAAGACGGAAGGGTTCGATCTGCTGTCGAAGGAGAGCGTCATCCTGCAGGGGAAGAACGCGAACGTTGAGGGCGACGCGTGGCTGCTGCATTTCACCGAGGCGGAGAATCGGCTGCTGCAGGGTGGCTATCGGAAGCGGTGTCTCAGCATACTGAAGACGCTGTGCGATCGGCATCTGGATCTGCCGGGTGCACCGATCGGGTACTACCACCTGAAGACGCTACTGCTGTACGAGTGCGAGAAGCATCCGCGCGAAACCGAGTGGGATGCGGGCTGCGTTGCGGACCGTTTGAACGGGATCTTTCTGCAGCTGATCTCCTGCCTGCAGTGTCGCCGATGTCCGCACTACTTCCTGCCGAGCTTGGATCTGTTCAAGGGCAAATCACCGACGGCACTGGACAACGCGTCCAAGCACGTGTGGCGCCTCTGTCGGGACATTCTAACCAGCAGCAAAGCGTTCGATCGGCTGTAAGTATCATATCACCAGTGTCCGGACACTGCTTCAAGCCGTCAAGTGGGGACGTTAAACGGACCCCGTATGTTATTTTGTTTTCTGGTAGTATACGAGACGCTTAACGTTTTAAACGTTTGTTAGTGGAGGATGGGAGATAAAAAAACAGACAAAAAATACGTTGTATACGATGCATCTGCCTTAGTTTTTGGTTTTGTATCTTGGAAAATTACCTCCCAAACGCTAATCACTACGGCGTACGGGGAAATGAGTGAGAAAGATGGCGTACGGCACGCGCACGTGACGCTCGGGATAGTGTAAGTCAGCAGTTTTCGTTGCGTTTGGTGCTTCTTTACGCGGATTCTGTTTCTGTTTCCGATACGATATTGAAAACCTAGTGACATACTAGTGACAAAGTGCGTGATATCTCTGGCTAGATGTTTAAGGTGTCTCTGTGTTGCCATTGCTATTAGAGTTTTTTTTTTATTTTATCTGGGAATTTGTGGTAAGGGCAACAAAAATGTTTTAACCTTTGCCTCACGTGTGCGCCGTGCCGCGTGCACTTTGATAATACATACGTAAGATTGGCACTTGTTCGGATTTTGTGTGTAAATATTAAGCGAAACGTAACAATCATTCTGACATAAGGCAATGAACGTTAAACGGCTCGTAAAAGCTTGTGTTTGGCAGATTCGGAAATATATCGTGTTTATTAGATATTTATACATTTTTTTCCTAACACAGGGATATTTTGATGACATAACTTAACTGCAAGAAGAAGTAAATTAAATAGTATTTGCTTAGGAAAAAAAACGGACGCTTAAGGTGTGTCTACACGAATGCATGCGTAGCAATAAATTCTTATTAGTTTTTTAACTTAATTAATAATTTTCTTTTATTTTGCAAATGTTTGATGACAAAATACAGCAAATAAAATCTAAGACCACAGCTAAAACAGAACAAAAGCTCGAAAGAACACTACAACACAACGCATCGCACGCGCATAACAACATTCAATTATCCCGCCCAGAAGTGCGTAGTTAATCGCATAAATTAATGCCACATTCCGGCACTAATAATGATATCAGCCCGGGCTCGATTTAAAGCGATCGCATCTCACTAACGCCCGTTCCCTTCCCCTTCTATTTTTTTTTTTGCTGTACATGTGTTGGTATCTGTTGCCTTAACAAAATTCACAAGGTACATTGTTGTGTTGAAAGAAAAGAAAAAGAAAGCACAAGTCAAAGAAAATGGTCCGTAATGGTGGCTCATTGGGGGGAATAAAAAAAAAAAATGGAAAAGAAAAGCAAACAACAAAGCTACTAACACAGGCTTGGATGGAAGCAACAAAAAA
>AXCM01007270.1:0-13728 GCA_000473375.1 Anopheles culicifacies
GTTGGAGAAGATGAACTGGTCAGAATTTTCTTCCAGGAATTCGTATAATACTCTCCGAATAAGCAATTATTTAGATGTTCTTTGATTTTTTTTACAATTTTGGTTTTGAACAATACCCACTCAACAATAGCTTCTACCCAAAAATACCCACACTGTTGTTACGCAATTGCTCAGCAAACGATTTTGCAGCACAACGTGACCAACGTATCCAAAACCAGAAAACAATCGCTACAAGAGCGGCTCTATAACGGCGGCATCGTGTATCACATCATCGAAACCATTGTCAACGTCATGATCCACACCATCCTTGGAACCGTCGACTAACCTTTCGTTCGCGAAACTAGACGCCAGCACGTGACGATACTTCTGATGTTGGCATAAAACCCGTCCCGTTCGCTCCCGGGGTCTGCACATTCGCACGTCCTGTACGGCCATTGACATTCCAGGATGCAAAAACGACAAAACACGCAGCGTGCGAGTGTAGTTTGCGCGACCGGATGATTTATATCAGTTCCCTTTGAACTTTTTCCCAAGCTCTGTCGTACGGCTGTGCGTCGTCAGCAGTGACACATAGAAAAATTAAACAAAAAAAAAAGTGCATAATCGAAAGCTGACGGTGGTAAACAAATAGGCAGAGCCCAAGTAAAAACATCCATCAGTTCCATCTCGCGTAAACGAGCGCACGAATGAATCATCAACTTTGGGCTTGATGTGAGGGTAACGGCCACTGGAAAGGGGGAAAAGCCTCAATTGTCACGAGCCGCCACAAGCAGTATTCAATTATTTTGCCGACAGTTAATGAACGGACGCGCGGGCAAAAGTAGCAACAGCGACTAAATATATATATATGCATGTCGATGCACTCGCATGTGCATGTGGAGACAATGATGATGCCTTACAGTCGCTGTAGCGTGGATGCGTATCGGCTATGCAGCCATGATGCCAGACGCAAGATAGCAGCACTAACAAAATTAAAACCTTGCCCCGATCGAACGGCCATAGTACGCACATACTATCGGCACTAAGGCTATACGCAGTCCGTTCGATATGGAATCCCAAAGCACGAAAAAAAACGCGATAAAATCGAGATAAAAACCAACGGTCCGGAACAAAAAACTCCAAAAAGCCTAACATTCTTCAGGAAATTTGCAATTTTTGTGTAGTTCTACCGGCAAATGCAACAGATGACGCAGAGGAGACAAACCCGTAGCACTGACATTCGTGCATGGGATGCACTTTTTGTTGTTCATTGCATTCTACTCACGTTTTCCTGCCACGGCTTATCGTGCTTTGACGTTGCGTGATGAAAGACACTCACGAATGCAAATTACGAACGGGAAAGAACACATAGCTAAAACGTGAACAGGCACACAGTTTTGATTGGAAGATCATTAGAAATCTTTCTAAAAAAAATGCATCCATGCTATTTCTACTGACTCTTCGTCACAAATTGTAGCTATCTTAGAAACATACTGCTGAGCTGTGATAAAAGTCAAACGAATTCTTCCAATTTTCCAATAAATGTTTCTATAGGTTTGATAATATAAAGTAGGAACTAAATATCTCGGAAAATTACCATCTATAAGTTCCAATTTCTGCTCTTTGCAGCTTGATATCAGTTTTTTGTCAATATAAAGTTTAGTAATAAGCACCGAGATTGTAAAATTGTTGTAGGTTTTATAATACATTGCCCAATATGCTCTAATCCTTCAACAAATAGTTTTAAATGGAATAAATACTCAACACACTAGTAAGTTCCAATTCCAGTACTCTGCTACCTGATATCAGTTTTTCGCCCAGAAAAGTAGTTCACATGGAGCTCAGAAATTCGTTCCATTTCCTACGTATTCTTCCTTTTCTTCTTGGGCTTTGTAACCTCAATCTAGCTTCCGTGACTAGAAAATACCCGCTACAGAATAGGGAGTCCTGCGTACGGGATACCTGCTCGAATGGGATTCGAACTCCGGTCCTGCCCGTTCGAAGACCGGCGCCGCTATTTCCTCGGCCACTGAGCCGCTCCATTCACTCTTCATACTATTAGTACTAGTACTAGTATTTCCAATATAGTAGCACTGTTCAATATTCTAAATCTTCAACTCACAGTTGGAATTTTTGTAAAAAGTGGTCGATTTGGCCATTTTGTATCTTACACCATGTATTTGATTCTTTATCCCTTAAAGTCTTCCAACTACTACCTCATACACCAAGGAGTAACTTTTTGAGTTTCGAACGGTGTGAAATCCGTTTGGTGGGACTCTGCACCTAATAACAACCAGCAGCCACCAGTGCTCCAGGCTCCTGGCTCGTGGCTGGCGGGAATAGAAATCGATGAAAGGAAATCGATTGACATCATCAGCCGGTGACGTGCTGGTGACATGGATAAAGATCGAAATGTGACATACCGCAACAATGCAGTGTGTAGCTCGTTAGTGTGGAATAGTAAAGCAGCGCACACACACACACAAAAAAGTGTTAAATCTCACTAACAAGCACGTGCGACGGAAAGATGTCTATTGAGCGATATGGATATATTTAAAATAAAATTCCAAAAACTCACCTCCATTCCAATTAATGGAAAACGTGCCTTTACTTGCAGGTATTTGAAAGAGGTGAGTTTATTATTTTTCAATTTAAAAATCCCATTTATCAATTTCCTATTTTACTGAAGCTCCATCACTTCATAAATAATTCATACCACACTAACAACTCACTTTTCATGTCATATCTGCCCGGAATCGGTTACAGATGACTCATACCTGTGAGCGTGTATCTTGAAAAGGTCTAAAATAATCCTCCTTCAATCAACGAAATCAACTTCCAAAGCACACTGTCCCCTGTTGCGGGTTCAGCATCCAGCCGCCAGGTACATTGCTGAGGTTGCTCCTTCAAACCCAACATCTCGTACGGCTTACTGTTGACCTTAAGGTTTTGATCGGTTGTTTTTTGAACAAAAAAAAAAAACGTGCCGTGACTTGTTCGAAAGATGCTTAGTCCCTGTCCCATCTTCCTCTACGCCATCATATGACATCATCATCATCATCTTGAAGTTGGGTTACGTTGATAATCATTGTAGTGCTGGCTATGGTGGGGTCGAACCATACCACTAGGCTGAGAACTGCGAAAGTAGACACGTGAAGTTAACAAAAAAATAACAACAACACGCATGGTTTGAAGCAAAAAGAAAACAAAAAAAACACACATGCGTTACATGTTACCTTCGACCTCTCCCCGTCGCGTACGACGGTGGGAGGTTATGTCTGTCCTCGTTTTTACCTTTCTTTTGTAATTTGCTGAGGGTGTACATTCCAAAACAGCCACCACCAAAAAGAAGTCGCCTGTTAGAGCGAGAATGTTTGCCCTTCGCCTCCAAGGTAATTTCCAATTGTGCCGGTGACCGTAAAGGAAAACAAATTTGTAAACCAACCAAACCCAACGAGCTTCATTCATGCACTGGGGTGCGTGTGATCGCCATTTCAGGTGATCGTTTCCATCGCGTTGCGAGTGTTGTTTTTTAGTTCTCACCTCTTAAATAGCCAGCTGTCTGATGGCCGTCTAAGCTGCGTGAATCATTCGCATTTAGAGAGGTGTACAATGGAAACGCGAATTAAACCTTTATCTGATCGGGTTCAGGTGCCAAACGTTGCCAATAGTGCGGCACACTTGCGGGTACTTGGGACAGCAGAAAGTAAAACGCCACCGACCGAGTGGTTTGATTGTTATTGTTTCCTTCCTCGGCATGAACGGACCGGCGCAATTGCCGCCGGGTGAACCAATGCACGGTAATAAAGGCGCGTGATCGCGATCGCGAGGTCGCCACACCCGGACCTGACTTTGCAACCTCGGAACGGTGCCAGCGGGTCAACAGCGTGATCCTTTTTTTTGCCGACGTTTTTTTTGTGTTGCCTACCTTCAGGTGGGAAGTTGCGTTGAAGAAGGAATTTATAGCGTCCAAGCCCATGTTCGTGCCCATATCCAGCGTGGAGATTAGCTCCGGGACATTAGAGAGGTCATGGAGTTCTGCATCAAGGCACGCTGTTTTTGGAGCTTTTCGACACCTTTCTTAATAACAATAGGATTGAATCACCTTTTCAAAACTTGTACAAATGTATACATCCATCACTATTACAGGTAACATTTCATAAATATTACATCAACGACTATTATACCTGGAATTCCTCCCTGGAGCTCCTAAACCACGGCTATTAATAATGTACGTTCTTAGGAAACAGCATCAAACAAACAAAAAAAACAACACCAAAGAGCAACCAAAGCTCGTAAAGACCGGTGTAATGCATCCTTCTAAGCATGGTTCTGAGAGTATGCCGTACACAGGATCATCAATCGTGCAAAATGGATGACAGGATTCAGGTTTTAACATTTCCCCCCGAAACCACCAGCTACAGACCACCTCCAGCAGCAGAGGAGTTTTATTCGAGCACTTACTTTATTCTTTATCGGATAACATTTTCAGAGCTGCACCTTTGCCCTTCACCCGGTGCGCCTTACCGTACCTGGGCGCACTCCAACACACTAATTGTGATAAATTATGTGTGCATGAAAATGCTTCGAATGTTTATCATCATTAGGTGTGCGTTATTTATTTGTGCCCCGTTGTGTGTCTGGAAGATGCGAAAGAATCGTATCGTTCCTGCAGCCAGGGCAGCCAGCCCTTTTGCTGCTAATATTCGCCCTGTTTACTGATTCCCCTGTTTTGAAACAGGAACAATGGTTCAGAATGTACATTTAGGCGGGAATTAATTAAATTCTCATTCCAAGCCGAGGAGATGTTTGTGTTGCTGGCACAATAAGTCTACTAACTGAGCAATTGCAATGTTGGTTTGGGGCTTATTGTTTACGAACATGTTCGAATGAGTTTAGCGCACGTCATACCGTGCGTACCGTGATAAACAAATCACCCAAAACGCCTACGGTATTGACGTTTGTGAGCAATCGCATTTGCCGTAGCTAGTTCAAATAATTGGCAATTTAAATGTTTTGATGACAACCGTCGCCGTCAAACAACGACCGCAGGCGTTATGAGTCATGTATAGATATTTTTGTTTATTTTCCCAAAAATTGCCACTCCTCTTTATTGTTTCCACTGAAACATTTGCAATCGCAGCGGTACAGAGTAACAAACTTGTAAACAATTTGTGGGGCGAATGAATTTCTTCGCGATACACATTTCTGCGCACTACAAAATCGCCCACCTTCACCCGAAACGGCCTCCAGCGATTGGAGCAATCAATCAATTAGATGCCCTTCAAAAGCGGCAGGTACGGTACGTTCCGTTTACTGGCACGTTTCTTCCAGTGACTACAAACTTTTACTTTGCTAACTTCGCCATTCGCCTTTCGTGGAGTTGTGAAGATACGCGAGCAAAACTCATAAATGAAAAATCCGTACACCAGCCAGCGAAAAACAAACCCAACTATCAATGCCCGCGGCGGTATCTATCAATTCTTCCAAATCCCACCTTCCCACCATCAACATCATCGGTAGCGACGTATGCAGGCGGAAAGTGAAAATTGATTTGTTTGCTACATGCGCGATTTGTTGGAGGCATTCGGGTTCTTGCGTTGCTAGCAAACTCAAGACCATCACATCATGACGACTCCTAATAGCGATTGGCAACGGTAACTTCAACACGATCGAATCGGAGTACACGCTTACTTTCGATTCGAAGACGAAGCGGATTCCTTTCCCATGCTGGATCTCCATCAAGTCCCACTTGGGAACTTGAGGGGAAAAAAATAGAAATATGAGCTCATGCAAACACTTTGTCACTAAACAAGCTCAAGAGATCGTCTGCGATGTCTAACGACATGCGACTCTATAGCCTCGATGGATGGACTTCGTGAGGACATCACGGTCGTACACATTACGCCATCGGCATCTTCAACCGTCCAACACTGCCTTGGCGTAAACCACCATTCAGAATAGAGCGCTAGGGGTTATAATCGAAACTTCATCAAATTCAAACCCTCCTCTACCGTCGAACAATCGACACCGTATCGGAAATCGTTAATGATCCAACAACTTCTGTGATGATGTGCTCTGTACGCGGTGTCGTTCCAAGCGGTGTGTCTGGTCAGCGCATCGTGTTGATCAAACTCGTCTAGCTGTTGGTTCTTGTTCGGCCAGTAGCCGACCATGATGTATGTTATTAAATTAACCTTTTTTGGCACCGCAGCAGCATGTTTGGGGGTGAACGCTATAGACCTTCGGTAGCCGTCATCTGTCACGCGGCAGAATCATCATCCCCAAGCTCTGGATCGTGTGGAGTTTTCTTGCTTGCTTGCCAAATCGAAGTTTGTGGGTCACCATTGTGGAGGGATTATTTCTTTCCCTTCATTTGCAGACGATGTCTACGTCCGTCCGGGTGGGTATGGTGATCACGTAGAATAATGCTCAGTGGGAACCGCAAATGACGCACCGAGTTAAGCAGTACCAAGCACAAGGGCTACGAGTTCGGATTAAATTAAAGCCAATTAATAGGATTGTGATGGAGCCCTAGTACGGGACGTTCTCAGGCAACAGGCTGCAGTTGGACATGAGCATAAGGGCAACGACTCACCAAAACCACCGGTTACTTGGAACGGTCAATTAAAACGTCTGACAAGCTGCCCAGTGTGCACGGGGAAAGATGAACCGTTGATTGCTTGCCCTTTGCTTCTTTGTCTTAGTGCATCGAGATCTTTTTCCAGATCTCCAAGATGCTAATGTCGGTGCGGAACCTAACGGAACTGTGTTCCTTCTTCTTCTCAGGAGACACACCATCCCTTTGCCGGACGTTTAGCGTGCAAAGAGAATAGTTACGCTGACATCAGCGCACACAGCAGTCACGTGAGATCTGCGTTCTCAGGAGTTTCACATGTGTTTACGTTGCGGGTCTCCCCGTTCATTCGTTATTATTTTTTATTATTATTTTAAAAAAAGCCCTTCCCTTACGTACAGCACTTGCCGTACTCCGCGCTCAATGTCAACCTTCGACGTGGTCGTCGACAGTGCCGTTCCTAACCTCCCCCGGCCATTGCTCAGCGCTGGGTGTTGTTGTTTTGCCAGATAATGTATTCCATTTCGGTTCAAACACGTGCTATGGCGTCGATCGCGATCGCGATCTTCAAAGCGAACAGCAGTAAACCCTGGAGGGCAAACTTTGATCGCGACTCGTGGTGCGGAAATGAAGTTTGGTGCTCCAATAGTGCATTTCATCGGTCAATCGGTTATTGTAACCGGTTCGCTTCTTTTTCTCTTCCTCTTTGCTTCAGCAGAATATTGGGGTTTTGATTAATTTTTAAACCACCCTTTCAGCACGATTTATGACGATTCGTCTGCTCGAAAGCAAAATGCGCAGTAAAGCAGTAACACCCTTTTTTGCCCCGTGAGCCATGTGCATGTGCTGATGATTTGTTTTCTATTTCATCCTCGTCGTGTGCGAAGGGCGTTTTACGAGCACACGCGTTAGCACTCTCTGAAGGGCCCTCTGAGTCATCCCGCAGTTCGGTCGAGCTGACGGAGTGATGTAAAACCGAGATTGAAACTCAATTACGGCGAACGCGAAGTCGCGACCGGATCGAGAATCGGTCAATAAATAAATTAACCACCGGCTGCCGCTTCTTCTGCTCTCCCATGTGCGCACGTGCACCCGGATGAATCTTTTCACCGACGCCATTTCGAAAGCAAATAAAGTTTTACAGCCATTCCGCATCGCCTCCCTCCTTGGTGAAGATAGATGATTTAACCTCTCCAGTGTCGGGCCCATCTTCTTAACGGCGACAGGCGCGCAATGTACCGTTTTAATCCTGCCCGCAATGCTGGCGGAACCGACCGACACACCGGAGTGCCACCGCAGGCTTGTCGGGGACACGACACTCGACAACCGCAACCTTAAAACTTTTACACAGATTTTACGATCAAAGCCACGGCCTGGGGGGAAGGCTGGTTCTAGCACTCACACACGCGCGACGGATAAGGACAATGGGAAGTTTTGCGCGCGAAGAAAATACTAGCGCCGTAAATCACTCAACGTCCAATATGTTTGAGTTAATGATAGTTCTAGGTGTGTAGTATCATGCTTCCTACCGGTGCCATAATGCGGCTTTCGAACGAAGCATTAGCGCAGCATTAGAAGTTGCAAACATTTACGAGCAATAAATTTCGGATTACACACAATTCGAGAGCACGAAGAGAAGGAGAGAAATAGACGACGTAATACTATCAATTTGAAGTTTTTCAATTAAATGTTATATTTAATCATTCATCTATATAGGTATTTACCTTTAAAGGTTTTAGTTGCTTCTATTTCGGTTCGTGCTGATCGCACTGTAACAGGATACTGTTGTTTTATATGCACTGATCAGCTTTAACTTCTTACTCAAGTACACCCAACGCCAAAAAGTGCAATAATTTTACCAAACTTTACACACAAAATCTTGCAAGCAGCATAAATTTCAACCACTTCCCCTTTCACCACTTCACTGCTGGAGGTCCTGGTGATGGACCGTGCCTCTTATCTCGCACCTCTGTTGTCGGAAAACCGGGCTGGGTGGGGCCCAAATTTATGGTACTTCTGGGAGGTCGGTAGCAATTTATTTGCGCTATTTATTCATTTCAAACTGTGATGGAATCTTTCTTTTTTATGGCAGCCGAAATCAATAATATTTCACGTGTCACACCGAACTGGGAAATCACTCGAACGCAGGGTATAACTCAACTCCCTTTATGGTACGCTTTGTGTTTTGTTTTATATTTCAACTTCACGTAACGATAACGGCGCACCAACACGGAATAATGTTGCCTTTCCTGCCTCTTTGTTATTTGGCGGCTCGACACACGTTTGAAGGGATTCTCGATTCGTTTCGGTTACCTTTTATGTGATCATTGCAATTAGCTGCAAACTATTTACACTGTGTGTAATAAACTTTCATTAAGCATTATTTAGGTAGATCTTTTAATCATTCACTCACTAGTAAGGGCTTTTTTTATTACCCATAGGATAACTTTTTTTAAAATTCTCACTCGAGTTACTTATTTCTGCACCGATCTTAAAAGTTACCACAAAGTCGCCACTAACACACGCACAAAAAAAAGCAACAACACCGACTCAGCTCAAACGTACGCGCTGCCGAAAGTATTCTTAAGCGAAGCACGAATTCGTCCACAAGCCAGAAAATGCAACACGCGTCCGAAGCACTGGGCGTCCGCACCAAGAGTGATGGGGATGCCGTTTTTTCCGGTGCGTGTTTTGGAGCGCTTCTTAGGGAAGCTGCAATGTTGTTGTTTGCTGGGCGAGAGAGCGCACACCGAGTGCGAGCGTACAATTGCATAGTGAGAGTGAGCATAAAACGTGAGCGGGAGCAAAATGGACGCGTTCAAGCGCGAGCATGTGGAGCCCGAGAGTTTGTGGAGCGTTGTTTTTAGGAATTAATCTATTTTAGTAATATTTTTATTGTTTAATAGGGATGGTAATTAACACGTAAATAATAATATTTAAATTTTAAATACTTACATTAAAAAGTGATATATTTGTAATGTAATTAAGTTATGTTTGATTCCCGCGCTCTGACGCACAGAGAGAAAAAACAGCGTACATACAACGATGCTTCTCTCTCATTCTTTTTGACTGCATTTTACTCCACCAAACATGAACGCTGGGGTCTCTCCTGCAGTTGGAACTGTGCGAAGTTAGGGTAAACAAAAAAGTACGTTAAAAAAGCAGTAATGCAAACTATCTAAAACAGTTTGCAATAGGAAAAATATTCCAACCAAAACCAACCACTCTTCAATTCCATTTAAATCAAAATAATATTCTTTCCTTTGTGTTCCAAAAAAACGGTCAGCATCAATGACATTGTTTTTTTTTTCTCATAATTGATTACCATTTCCATTGCAACAGGTTTTCCCAATTAAGGATGTGTTTGTTTTTCTGCACACTCGGTTGCATTTCATTGTTGTTCAATTGAATCAATTCCACCGAACTGCATTCCCATTCTCTGGCGTAGCAATTTCCGTGTGAACCACAAAACGGTAGTCCTTTCCTTGGAAATAGTCGAATAATTACCACGCGAATGCCGAAAGTATGCAGCGTAATCGGTAATTTTTAATGAGCATCCTAAGGACAATTCCACACGCACGGCGCACATTCCAAAAGGCTACCGAAACCTGCTATTAACGAGGGTTCATGGCTGCGCATTAATTTGCCTCGACATACCATCCCAGGCGACGATATGCTGGCTGATATGATACAACCCCTAAATTATAAGCAACGACGTGCGGCAAAAACCCGCAAACACTGCCACAATATTATCTCCACACTGTTCCCCCTTTTTTGCCCAGGAAGTAGCAATCCCCAAAACCCCCTCTTGAGCTCGTGCTGCTGAAACCCCCGTTGTACGAAATTAACTTTCAAGATGCGTTAGGATAAGAACCATACATCTTCACCGCACGTTTTGCTCGTTGCGATTTTCGTTGGGCCGAGCGAGTGAGGGCTGCTTCTTGTTAGCTCATAATAATCGGTACCGCTGGATTAGACAACTGTACCGCCGGGGAGGTTCCGTTTGCTGGCGCACCGCTGACATGAGGATGCGTCGCGAGATGCAACCAGATTGACAATGATTTCTGTCTAACGTTCCCCGGTACGATAACGAACCGTGCACTTTTATGCTTCATCCCACTGCACTTACTCATCATTTAATAACCTGAAAACCTCGCGACTCTGTCTCTGGTTGTAATATTACCGTGCGAAAGACAGGCATTGGTTCAAGAGCACGCGTACTCTCCGGATGGGCTAGAATAATGAAAGTTCCAAGGTTTTTTTTTGTCGTTGTTGTTGTTAATTCTATCATATCACTCACACGCCGCGTATGCCGCTCCAACCCGGGGTCAAACGAACAAATTGTCCATTGCTTTAATTTGATGGGGACGGTTGGGTCCGGTCGGCAATTGAAATCAGTTTCCATCTCGTCGTCTGTTAACTGTGATGGCATTTGAAGATCACTGTTTTCGATTGAAAAACGAACGCGGTGGCGCCTAGTAGCTGGTTTATGCTTTTGTCAGTGGTTGGCAATCTTTTTGTTGGGTCGTATAGATTGCGGGAATTGCGTAATCTGGCTCTGGAATTCAAATTATGAGATCCAAAATAGGAGTATGTTTGATATTGCGTATATCCAATCATATTTTCCAAATTATTCAATTTTTCGACCAGCAACAAAACTAAAAGCCTTCAATTCCTATTTGCAAACGATTTCAATCTAATTTGAAGAATCAGCTTCCGACAGCAAAATGCAACTATTCTTTATTAAAATAGGAGTCACAACCTTAGAAGTTACAATACAACCATATGAGAGTCATGAAGAATCAGATATTTCTGTGTTCGTCCTCTTTCGGTCGGTTCGGTTTGGCATCCTGTAATGTAAAAGCGCATATGAGATACGAAAGATGTATGAGAAGTTGATCATAATGTCAAAATCTATTCATACCAATATTTTGGAGCGGCTCGGTGGCCAAGGAGATAGCGGCACCGGTATTCGAACGGGCAAGACTGAGGTTCGAATCCCGTTCGGGCCGTTCCCTCGTACGCAGGACTGTCTATTCTGTACGGGTACTTTTAAGCAACAGAAGCCAGAAATGGCAGCCCAAGGCCTTCGAGGCTGGAGAGTCACAGAAGAAGAGGAATCTTTTGGCCTTTAAACTGATGAATAGAAATTCTTTACCTCTGGGATCGTTCAAACTTACTAAGTGCATTTAAGTATTTATGACTCGTTGCACAATAAAAGGTATCTCAGACAAAAGTTCACTACGGTTTTGAAGAAATCCTAATTTCTCATTATTATTTAGGAAAATTTTAAAAATGTCTCTCCTGAAACTCACCTAGATGGTTAAATTGCAATTATAATTTCGGCCCTGCGGAATTTCGAAAAGTTTGCCGATCACTGCATATTAGGCAGTTTTTAGGCGGCACGGTTATGTATATCGTTAAATGTTTGATTTATGTCAATGAATTGGGTCAGGCTTGTTTATTGGGAAGAGCTTTTATGTTATTTTTTCATAATTAATTTAAATGCATCTATGGTAACTCAAACAAAAGCAGTTCCGTACAAACATATCGAGCAATGTAAAGTAAAACCAAAGAACCATTGTTTGCTGATGTTCTGATGGGTTTCGGTATCACGTGTTGTTCTCTGGTAAATCAACGCCTCTCTCAACACATCATAACCACACGATGTCAAAACCACGTGCCAGTGCCACTCTAGCACCCGCACCCATACAGTGACGGGAATGTTTAGCTTTAATTAAACCATCCAGTCGAGAAAGGCTAGCAGCAGCAGCAGCTCACTGCCAATTGCATACGTCCGCAAGCAAACGAACGCCTTATCAGCTATCAGCCAACGTGTTTATTTCGTACGGTACAGCCTGCAGCAAACATCGACCGGCTGCAAGTGCATTCGCACAAGAACAAACCCCATTCATCGATGATATTAGTGCAAGGAGAAACTTACTGGGAGGGAGTTCCAGTGCTGTCCTTACGTTTCGGAAGCCCGCCTAGCTTTGGTTGCTTGCCTGCGGCCATTGTAGTCAAACAGTTGTTCGGTAAAGCTTTTCATCAAAAGTTCAACAGCTTTGGTCCGAGATTATCTACGCGCGTTAGCTAAATAGGGTTCCGGAACGCTTTTTTCCCCCATTCGAAGGCGCGCCAAAAAGTGGCACATTAATATTCATGGTTTATGATTATTATAACATTATGCTAATCGAATTTTATATCCGATGGAAATAGAGCACGCCGCCAGCGTGGGCGAGGTGGCACAATCAATATGCACATCAAGAGGAAAAGGGGATTTCCTGAAGGATGATTAAAAATGTAACACTTAATGTATAATGTTTATGCGTAAACTGTTTAAGAAAGTGTGGTTCAATAAACAAGGAAGATTCAATATGCGTTCAAAATAATGAGTTTAATGCTACATAAATTAAGGACAGAGCAGATCCATCATTTTAAGGCACTAAGTTATGGATAAATAATAAAAGAAAAGCTAAATTTCCCTAGCTTTTTCCATACCAATACATCAAACCACATGCCAAAGAATGATATATCTAGCTCACAGATGGCAACATTGTTGGATGTGTTTAATCTATCTTTGAGTAGCATCTATCGACTTAATTTAATAACATTCCCACAGTGAAGATGAACCCGTTGCAGATCACAGGCTTCTTTCTGCATTATTTCAATATCGAGATTACGTTCCTGTAAACTGTCAATTTAATCTACGGCTTCGGTTGACGGCTGATCGCAAACAGGTTGTTAAATTATCGTATCAAACCATTAGTGTAATCCATCACCGGCAGCCAGAAGACACCGGAGGGGCCGTCGACCACTACTTCGTAAGCGTTACGTTTGAGCAGCACTCACCTTACAGCATCCAGCATGTGCCACTCGGGCTGAGGCCGTCTGGCGGGATCCCTGAGACAGTCGTGCTTAAAGTGATTAATTTCCGTCTCCTATAATTTACCTTGCACGGGAAGAACCGGTATTATCGATTGCAGCGAATCGGAAGGGTCTTACAGGCAGTGGAGGTGTAGTAGCGCTCTAATTGCTGTTAAGATATCCTTATCGCGATTATGATTAAAGTTCTGTACAGTCTGTGTATGCAAAATTGAATTTTCGTTTATATTAGCTCATCATATTTCAACTCAAGCAAACACAAACAATTCCAACAAATTGTCACAATC
>AXCM01007274.1:0-13917 GCA_000473375.1 Anopheles culicifacies
ACCCTACTCACCCCCTGAACCGGTAGCGATTGTTTGAAGCCCATCACCTGTCCATCACCTTCGCACCTTCGGTGAGGAGCGTACTACTCCCTGGCTTACTGACTGACTGACTGACTCGGTGAGTGGATGACTAATGGTGGATTACTTTATTATGACTTTTGCCTTACCTTCGAGGCCTTGCCGTTGCTCTTATTCCGTGGATTCGTTTCTGCACACACACACCAGCTCGGTCGTAAAACATATGTAGATGGAACATGGAGAAGTAAAATGATCGAAAGGCTGAAAAGAAACTGTCAGCCGACCGACTATGCAGCCCCAACGTGTTGCTAGTGGATGAAGCCTTCTTCAAGACACCTCCGACCTCTGGCAGAGCTTGGGCCAGCTCCAGTTACCGACCGGTGAGGTTTTGTTCTGTTTTTTTTTACGATTTCCATCAGTTATGCTGGTGCGAGACGATATCAGTCGGTACACTGATGCTAGGCGCACCACTTCACATCAGCACAGTAACCCACACAGCAGTAACTGCACGGTACGGCATGTTCTTTGACCAGCTAGCAAGAAGGTTGCGTACAGGATGGTAGGGGGCCGTGGTATGCCCTTGAAAGTTGGAAGTTGCTTGTGCGGTTTTGGAAGAAGCCACCAGCAACTGTACGGTGCTGACGGTTATGGTGGTAGAACACAAACGCGAGACGCAAACGGACAGGGCAAGAAACGTAAAGACCTCGAACTTCGACAAGAAGTAAATCGTGGAAACTGCAGAGAGCAAAACAACACGAACTCTCAATTGAAGTCAATTTTTCAAAATGCGTTAAAGTTTCGCTACGGCTACATTGTATGGAGAATAATTATACCATTTTTCTATTTTGCTACATTATTTATACCTGTTCTTTACTTTTTGTTATTTTTCGAGTTCTATTTTATGCTTTTCAGTTTTGTTTTTTTTTTACATCTTCTTATATTATACCGTTTACTTGTTTCATTCAAATATGGTTTTACTTTTATGTTTTTAATTTTATTATTACTCAACCATTTATATGCAATTTACTATCCCGGAAGGTCTCTCTCTCTCTCTTGATATTTAAAAAAATCAATTTTCTTATACAAATTTCATGTGATTTTCGTTATTTCTTCTCATTGTTTAATTTGGTATGCCGTCTGAGTACAGTTTTATGGTTAATATACAATTGTATTGTTTAATTACATGATTTTTTTCATATTTCCATTACTAACCACACACTTGTTTACATTTTAACAATGTTTTTTGGTTATATATTGGTTGTAATGGTTTTCTTTACTGCTGAATTAATTTTTCCTGTATCTTGTATTTTATTCCGATCTTTTTTTTTTGTGTCATTTTTCTTACTTTATCTCACCACCATCATTCTGTTTAATATTTTATTAGATGATCGTTTTATTTTCCATACACTTTTATTACATCCCATCATTGTTGCCACCCGGCTACGTCTCTTTGGTCCGTAAAACAATGAGTGAAGGATGGATCTTTACATTTTCCCCCCTCATCTCTTCTCTCTTTGTTCACTTAACATTCATTTTCAGAGAAACAAATAAAAATCAAATTTATTTCCATTAACCAACCGGTGGCTGTAGTTTCGGTGCGCTGACTCCGTACACCCTCATGCCCTGCATGGTTGCCTGCAGAGGGGAGGCTGCAGAGGATCACCGCTAACCGCTCATTTCAACGGGTCGTCGCGTTAGCGCTGGGTGACGCATTTCCATCGGAAAAAGCAACGGTCGGCTGGTCCGTGGAACCAAACCACATACAAAACACACAAAAAAAACCCTCACGCCTGGAAAACTAGCGTACGGTTCGGTGCGTAATCGCAATTGGACTCGATCCGTTGACGTTCGCGTTTTGCATTTCATCGTTCGGCCTTTTCGGTTGGTTTTGTTGTTACATTTGTTTCTTTTCCTCTCTCTCTCTCTCGGTCTCTGCGCTTTGCACGTTCGATTTCATTTCTGTTCCATACATTTCTCACATTGTTTTGGTTTCTGTTTTCAAGTTTAATGGTGTGGATTATTTTTAACCTTATTTCCTCCAACCGTACGCCTTTTTTCACCTTTTCCCCTACTGTTGCTTTTTATCTGCGAGCTCCACATTGCGTTGGCCTCCAAATGGGCTTTCCTGCCCGAACTGGACGAACTGTTTTGTTTTGCTGATATTTTAATCCTCTTGTTGAGCGTGACGTTTTTTTTTCTTTCTTCTCTTCTATCTGTTTCATTTATTTATCTACTATTTTGCAGCTATCTGCTTGCTCGGATAGCTTGGTTGGCTTGGTTCGGTTGTTCAGGTCTTTATGCGTTTTTTTTTTTTTGTTACTGTTTTGCTGCGTTTTATCATTGTTTCTCTTGCGTTTGTTACGATTACTGATTGTACAGCCATTTTCTCACTTTATTTCATTTGCTTTCCTCGTTTCGTCCATTCTTTCTACATAATTTTGTGTTGTTGTGTACGCACAACCTTCCTCGTAAAGCAGGCTGTTGTCATATTATCTAATTCCCGAGATCGATCTCGCATCAAGTCTGTTGTTTTATGAGCTGTGTTATGCCGTTTTGCGGTCGTGCTTTATGCAGCCCTCGTGCTGGTTCGTTGCGATTGTTCACTGGTGGAAAGTCAGTTTTGTCTGTTTTTTTTCCTGATGGTGGTGAGTTTTGTGTGTGTTTTTTTTATTTTCATTTGCTGCTTCTGCTGCCACCGCTTGCAACCGCTTCTTGCTGACTATAATATATAAATATATCTGTCTATTCAGGCTTTATCCTCCATTCTGCTGGTGCTTGGGTTTTTGTTTTTACTCTGCGCTTTAATGAATGCCAAGACCGTTAAATTGAGATTTATGGGGGTACGGCAGATCGGAACAGTTGAGCCGGGGAAACAAATCCACCCTGGGGCCCGTGTGGCCCGGTGTTACTCATCCTGGCCTAACCGGCCGGCCCTCGGCGTGTGCGTGTGCGTGCGGTTTCCGTTTTTATTGTGCCACAGTGCCACAACAGCGTGTTTTCCAGTGACCGTTTTTCATTGGTTTGTTGCAGCAAAACAACAACAAAAAAAGACAGCGAGAGAGATGGAAGAATGAGATACTGAAACACTTCCAGCGTACATATCGCACTGAAATACCAAAAACAAAAAAAAACACACCAGCAAAGAGTGTAAAGTAACGATTTCAACGCGATTTGCCTTCCATTGCGCCGTGAAGGTTAACGCCGCTTCCCTTGATACCACACACTAGGGGGGGGCCCGGGCTTTTCATGCCGGCCAGTGAAGCGTTTGATTTCAATGTGGAGCGATGCTCCGATGCAGGGTGCACATTTGCATAATCAGTGAAACCTTCGGAGC
Organism: Anopheles culicifacies; assembly: GCA_000473375.1. Taxonomy (NCBI): domain Eukaryota; kingdom Metazoa; phylum Arthropoda; class Insecta; order Diptera; family Culicidae; genus Anopheles; species Anopheles culicifacies. The sequence continues at coordinate 3,353 of AXCM01007274.1, forward strand.
GCTGAAGATTTTGATAAGGGAGCAGCACCTTAACCGGCTACCTTGGCTTGCAAAATTGTGAAGCCGCGTACCGTGTCAGGGTGTGTGAGTTGGAATTGCTCCAACCGAGGGGCAATTTTAGGGAGAGATATAAACTTAAAACTGATTGCATTTAATGTAAATTCGTGATTGATCGGATCGGTTGTTTGGTGTACTGCTCATAAATAAATCCAATAATTTATCTGAATATTCTTTAAAGAAACAGATGACTTCTCCAAGGGTGCTTCTGCTGCATACTGGTTGCTAGAATATTTGCGGTATTTAATAGTATTTTCAATGTTTTTTTTTATGCCTAGACATGCCTAATGCGATAACTTCAGCTTTAATTCTTTCCTGTTTCTACCTTTTACTCACCTTCCAAATATGCGCTAAAGAATGACCGTTTCTGGCGTTGAAACAACTGGCGTAGTAAGAGGAAAACCATAAAAACGCATTACATCTCGCCTAAAATGCGATGGCTGTCGAGTCACTTTATTTCACTCTACGCTGGATGGATGGCTGGGCTTTTTCCTGTGTGTGTGTGAGAGTGTTTCCTGTTACTTTGGAAAACATTTTTGCGTACAAGTAAAAAAGAAAAGACCTTCTCACACTCCCTGGCATAAATATGTACGCTCAATGGTAGTGAAGTTTTCCCTTGCACAAATATCTAAGCTCAAGCAGGACATCGATTTGGTTGCTTTCAAACATGTTTTAAGCCCTCCAATAAATGGTGGGGAAAAAAATGTTAAAGAAACATAAATTGAATTACGAACAACAATGGCGCGGGCGTTAATGAGGTGAAACATATTAAATTTGTTTCTTTTTAGGTGTTTTTTTTTTTTTCGTTTGTCCTTTCCTTGACAGCTTCCATGCTTAACAACGCACGCGCCGCGATAGCAGTGAGTTTTTTTCTATTTCATCCCGAAAAGAAACAATTTTTTTCCTTGTTTTCCTTGCTGGATGTTTGGGTGTGATCCTGTTTGGTGAGTGGCGATATTGGGTGCCATTCAAACACTCTGCTCTTGCCTGTTTGTTATGTTTGATTGCTTGGGGCACCATTATCATCTTTACAAGCGATGTAAAGTTTCCGAAAATTTTCACTCTCGCGTTTAGCTGTGTACAATGCCAACAAGAGTATGAGGTAAACGAAAGTAAAAAAGTATTTTAAACGTTTCCCACAGGGAGTGTGAGAACATGTCTCTAATGTCTTCCGTGCGGGTCATTCATTTTTTTATCCGTTTTTCGTAAATTACATTTATAATGAAAAGATAAGCTTCAAACCAAACCGATCACGTAATCGCAACCTATAACTTAAGCTCGTATTAACATCATTTAACAAAACAAAAACGTGCTGCAAAACTGGATAATGAGCAACGAGGTAATAAACGGACAGTGAACAAATTCCCACTTTAAACCCGGCCTCTCGGCTGACCTCTGAACGGGCTCGGAGGATATAAAAATGCTTTTTAATGATGTAATATCCAGGCCGGATGAGCGCACTGAGTGGTGAAAAATGTACAAAAAGAAACATAAAATAAAATCAAACCCGATGATGCACCCAGATGCAAGTAAACACAACAAAGCACACACGCAAGGAACGAACGAAACAAAAAACAAAAACACACTCGAGCTATATGAATAAAACATTTCGCACATAAAATGCACTCGCGCAGAATCATTTTGTGCACGGGTTTGTCGCCAGTACCGCGGGCGGCGATGCAGTTTTGATGCGTTTTAGTGCGCTGTTTAGCTGAGTGTGGTAAGGTACTAAAATGCACTCACTCACACACACAAATGCAATGCCAGCTGGTGCCCGAAATTGCATCGAGCATTGCAAGTGCACCGAGCGTCATTAAAACTGAGGTTGAATATCGTGCCAGGGTGGGCGTGTGGTTGGAACGCGCGAAGGGCCCCAGCAAAGTGGCAAATAATAAATGTGTTTTAGTGCTGACGGTCTTGTGGCGCTTCTTGCTGAATAAATTCTATGGCCACCAAGCGCGAATTGAGTATTTTGATGCGATCCAATTGAAACATGATATTATGCCAAAGAGCAAAGAGTGGCTTGTTCTCGTTACAGTGAGGAACAATTTAATCGCCTGCTCGTCCAACTTGTATGCTACATTTGTAATATAATCTGGTGAAACTGTTTTATTTTTTCTTGCAAATTCTTCTGGCAAACTTCTGAAAAATAAGCAGAACAAAGGGATTTTAAATATCTTCGATTAAATCCAATTAAATTGTAATTGTACCAGCACAAACACTCACTGTACCCTCATACACCCATAACCTGCCGTTTTTAAATACCTTCACTAATTACAGATGCAGCGTTCTTCATTCTATGCGTACAGCGTACGACCAAAACCACTCCTTGCTACTAAACGATGCAACGATTTAACGATTCACCATCAGCACCCACGCAGTTGCAATTCAAATCAACGCGCCAGCTCTTAATGGCACGATGTGATGATGGAGTTTTAGATATTTTTCCTGATTTACCCTAGTACCTGCCACAACAATGTTGCTCTAGCTGATGATGCACAAAATATGGCCAAGTGTATGGCCGAGCCGGCCGGCTATTAAATTCAGCACTGCCGGCGACCAAAAGAAGCGACCGTAATTATTGTTTGTCATCTACGGGCGCTAGAGTGTGGTGTGGGTTTGTTTTTACTATTAAATGAAGCCGCTGCTTGAAAGCAGTGTGTGTACTTTGAGGTTGGGAAGGTTATCGAAAGTACACAAAACGGTTGCTGGCTGGTTTTTTTTTCTTCTAGCTGAGGACAACAAGTACGAGGTGGTTCGTTCATTTACTGGCGCTCGGATATGGCCGTGGAACTTTAGGCGGCGTATATTCAATTAGAGCCTACCGGTTTTGTGTACATTAATCTGTGGTAAATGTACACAAGTCTGTGAGTAGCGCAGCATTAGAATATGTAAAGATGGTCCGTAGAGGAGAGCTAGACTCATACAAAACGGGCAAACAGATGGAGACTTATTTTATCTCAAGAACAATTGTTTCTTTATGCTTAATACATCCGGTAGCATTGCGGAAGTAAGTAAGATCTTATAAGCACTAGAGTGGCTTGTGGGAAGCATAAATCGATTGAGTAACGGTTTGAACTTGAACAATACAACAGAAAGCTAACAAACAACTCGTCATAATCAAAAATAGTTAACAAAAACCAAAAAACAAATCACAACCAATTTCCCAAAATGCAAAAATAAAGACTTTGCCATCGAATCTGTCGGCTGATTTATGATCTCCTAATGTCCAAAACTAAAAACTCCATCAAACGATCCCGAGGCAGAAGGTTAGCCAGTGTGTGTGTGTTGCGTGTTCGATGTCGGCTTTTTTTTTGTTCTTCTCCACTCTATTCAGCAGTGGTGTGGCTTGGCCTTCGGATGACATTATTATTATCGTTTGAGCAGCATTGTGCGGGTTTGCCGAAAGGGGGTTAGTACCGTACCGTGTTTGGTTTTGGTTTGATTGCTAAAATCACTGCTCTGCTCCATGCTGTATATCCATGCTGTTGTAATTTATGTTTCTATTCTGTCTCTCTTGAACTCGCCGCTCTACCCTGCGGGCCCTTTCGGTATGAAAGGGAATAGACAAAAATAAAGAACATTAGAACAATGTTGGACACGCGATTGAAATGTTTTGCAGTTGGATGGATTATACGGTTTAATTTTTTTATGATGAAGTCCCCAAAAGGGATTGTTGGAATAAAAAAGGTTTGGATATTATTATACACAAAGTAATGTTTCAAATATGACAAAAAGCTTGTACATGTCTTTCCAATTTATCCCGTATTGAACAGTGGTCTGATGCCTTTTAGAATTCGTTCAATATTGGGTGAATTTTTCGTTTGGTTTCCATTTCATTTACCATCTCCAACCCTTTTGTCCCATCCGAACAAACATTCTAAACAGCGATACATTTTTGTGTGGACCGAATGCCGACACTTGAACATCGAGCGTTTCATTTCGTTGCGAAAAGATTTATAGTTAGAGAGCTGTAGCCAAAAGCGTACCAGAAGAGATGAAATTCCACGTGCCAAACGGGGTACCATTGGAACCCTTGCACGAGGGCTAAGGGTAGCACACCCCCTCGTTCTCCACGTATCAGTACACAAACGAAGTAAATAAATCGACGCTAACAACTGAATCGGTTGCGTTGTGTGTGTTGTCATAAAAATGGATTTTATAGTAAACAAACCAGCCACATCTAGTGCCTACGTCTCTCTCTCTCTGTCGGTTAGCCACTGGTGAGGGAGAGGATCACCTCTCAACCCAAAGCCACAGCAAAACACCAGCACCAGGAAGTGCATCGATGCAGTGCACAACATTCATGCCGGACATTGTTGCACCGGGATGGGATCGGGATGGGCACACGCGCACTAGAGCGAATTTTGTTTGCAAACATAAATAAAGCCAATTTATTTCACATTTTATGAGGCATTATTTCTCCCGAGAGATTGTTGCAGTTCGCTTTGCAACCATCGGTTGAGATGTATTTATTGACGAGAACGTTATCATTTGCTGGTGAGCTTATTGGAATACACCAAACAAGGGTTAAGCATTCAATTTCGATGTTAGCTACAACAGTATCATATATTATTTAGTGAAGAATGAAAAATACTATCAATCCCTGTCAATCAGTAATAAAAGTGTAATGTGTGTGTCTAACAACCCTGAAGATAGCCTTATAGTTTAAATAAATAGAAGCACGTAAATGTAGAAACCCCTTATGGAATATTACACAATAATTGATAACGAATCAAAATCACACCAAATTTACCTACAGAGGTTTTTAATTTATAATACAGTTTTATCTGTTTAAGAACAAAAAAAAATTACTTATATTCTCTTAGATGTATAATATAAAATTGAATTAAAACTTGATGTTTGATCTTGTTCCAGGTTTTTGTTCAATTTTATTCTGTTCTGCTAATTAAATCACAATTATTTCAAATTTAACAAGATCTCCTAAGAAACCCTGCATCAGAAACAACCTAATCATGTATGTAAGTGAGCGTTATGTTCCACCTTTGGGCGCAAATTAGTAGACATTTTCGCATATGGACAACGCGTAACTGAAACCTCTACTGTGGGAGGAATACATAAGCAATTAGCAGCCGCTCGCATACGATTGATGATGATTATTATGCTTCAGCGTCGTGTTCGCCGTGATCTTCATGATTTAATTGTAACAATGTACGAACCAAACAAGTTTGCATTAAAAAAAACCACAACGATCGTTGCCCGCGCACGTGCTGCTTGCTTCATGCAACGATAAAGAAGAGCAAACGCGTTGAGAAGGCGCTTCTGAAACTGGTCCTCTATCAATGCATATCAGCGCATTCATGGATGCACACATGCTTCACACGAACGATGATTTAATAAATGTCTCACTTGTTACTGCTGCGTACTGGCCACTTATTGCCTTCCCCTATAATCAATCCCCTTGAAGCTAGCTGGAAGAAAGGCGGTGAGAGAAAAAAACAGAAACAAGCCGCCAACAGGGAAAGATTGCTGCGTCTTATCGCGCTAATAACAACGTTTCAGTGGGAGCCCGAGCCGGGACTTGAAATATGGAGATTGGCTTACTTTTGTCTTATGATAATTACAAACCGTCCCAACGACCACGATATCGTCTGGCGTGTGTGTGTGTGACAAAAACAGGTCCGACCGCCCGATGATGACGTACGTAGCTGGAATTGATTTACTTGAGAAACTGGCTGCAACTGCCTGCAGTCGTGCGTACAAAGTACTCGATTCTAATCCCTGCCTCGGTGTTGCGCTAGGTTCTCGGTTTGTTGTTGTCTGAAGCTTGTTTATTTGCCATGCTGGGTTGACTGCTTTCTGCAAATATGGAAACTCGCTTTTGAAAGATACAAAACAAAACGGGGATTGAGGGATCGCAAATATAAAAGCAAAACGCCACCAACACGCGACAAGACGCAAAAAGTTGATGAGATCAGAGTGAGGCGCGTTGTAAATTACAGCACCTCGGTAGTTCTTCCCTCGCACCGCTCCATCAATCGGGAAAAAAACGGCTGAATAACAAAACAAGGCGTAAATATGAATTTTAATTTGCATTTAATTCTTTCTCGAATGAATTAATTGCTGTCCGATATGGTGGTGCGGCTTGATTGCATAATATATTGGCTGAGATGCAGTTGTTTTGCTGAACGTGAATAAAATTATGAATTAGAAGTAAGAAATATTGTTGTTTACGGTTTCGAGTGTGTAGTTTATGGCAGCCAAGCTTAAATATAATATTCCATTACAAACTGAATGCATTCGAAACAATGCGATAGGTGTGTGTGGCGTGTTTGGTAAGAAGAGGCAACGAGAGACTCGTACAGCTCGTGTGGGTAGGTATTGAAGGTTCAAGATTTACATAAACACAGCAACGTGACAAGTGAATCGAAACGATCACTAATCTGGTACGTCGTGGTAGGCGTGTGCTAGCGACCCGTCAGAAAAGGGTGCTCCCGAAATGGCGCGTCCGTTTGACAGCTGACAGCTTCGCTCCGACAGGCTCAAGCAAAAGCGCACCATTAGCGTCACAGTGCACGAGAAAAGCTCGCCGGGTGGAAAAACAACACCGAACGATAATTGTCGAAAGTAAAAATAATTACACCCATTGTCGCACCGGTAAGACCGACCGGTCGCGAAATAGACACAAGTGACAGCAAAAAGATTCCCTCGCCACCGGCTGAAGTGAACCGGATCGGAAGGGAAATTGGAACCAAGTCGGGGGGGAAAAGGGTAGAATTTCATCTGTGACACGAGTTTTTGACTTTCCGGTTTCGAATCGAAACACGAACACCTCCCCTGTTCGATTCGCTTCGGTCAGCTGATGGACATGGTTAAGAACGGCCAATGGGAAAACCCCCGTTGCGCGCGATCGAGTGAAAGAAGCATTGCCGGTCGATTGACTTTTCCGGGCACTCCCGGCATACCGGGTACGTTTGCGAAGGCCACCGAGCCATAATTGTTTCAACGGCAACACTAGGCAGTTTGCTCATTTCTCTTTTGTCTTTAACCTTTCGGATTTGGTGGGGGGGAGCGATATGTTTTGTGTTTTCTTCGAGACGTATGCGTGTGTTTTTTCCATTGTCGACCAATTCGTAGAGGTGCCACAATTTTCCGGCTCAGAAGTTCTCAAAAACACGGGCACTGTACCATCGGCGGTTCAGGCCCATTTATTTTCTCATCTGCTAACGTTCGTCTTCACGCTCGGCCACAGCTGATTGAGCTCGATTCTTGATGGGAAACTGGTTTCGGTGGCTGTGTAGTTTTGTTCTGCTGTCAATGTTGGGACTCATTAGGGGTGTTGTTCAGTTGTAAAAATCACTCTCTCAAACATGATTGCTGGTTGTATTTTCTAACTGTAGAGAATAGACGTCAGTAGATATATTTTTTTTGAAGAACATACGTGTCCGTACTTGCCATGAGGTGGAGATCATTTTGAGTCCAATAGACGAGGGCATTATATTTTATATCATAAATTTATAATAAATTAATTATCCACAATATCTGCTTTAAAACGTGCCAGACACTGTAATACAAATGTGACCTACAACCATTTCTTTGTTGTTTCGGCACACACGCACTCATCTACCAAAATGTGCGTTAACGGCATTGTCCAAAAAGGTGCACCAGTTCGATACGCGAGACGCACGACAACGATGGCCCTTGGCGGGGGAAGATCCCGTTGTAAAACTCACACCCGCCGGCACAGAAACCATTGGGTACCCTATGGCAACTGAGAAGGGCACGAGGTCTAAGCGGGAGAGGGGAAAATAAATGCGGCATTTGCGTTTTTTAAAAACAAAAACAAACGAGCGGCCAATCTAATGCGCAGCAACGCAACACACATCGATCGGCAGCGTTTAGATATCCGCAGCACTATGGTGACACCACCGCTCCGGGAACCTGGCCACACTGTGCAGCACACCTTCTGCATGCTTGATCAGCTTTGGGGCCCGTGTGCGAGCAATCAGAAGTGGCCCGGCACAGTACTACTACCACCACCCTATGCGGAACGCTTATGCATCAGTATCGGGAACATAACAATGCCTTGGGGATGCCGAGTACACCAGAGTACACCCAGGAGACCCGGGGGGTGGAGACCTGGAATTGTGAAGCATGGTTCGAATTATTATTGCTACTAAGCGCAAATTCAACTTCGTTCTTCCGTTTCCTTTCGTCCCAACTCTCTTTTTCTTCCCGGTGCCCCGAGAGGGTGTACAATTTTCGTCACGATTCGGCCATGACCATAATGGACAACAGCGAGGGGTAGGGTGGGAGGTGTGTTTGTGGTGGTACCGAGTTTCAAAATCCTTTGGAGAGAAATTGATACTAGGCTCACGTGCGATAATCGTGCCGTTTTGTTGTGTAGCCACTCCACAATGTCCACAATGTGTGGGAGATTACAGAGTGGTGCTACTTTTGGGAAGGAAGGGCATCCATTATTTACCATTTCTGGGTTTCTGGGAATGATGATCGATGATCAGTGTGACTGATGCTGAACGTGTTGATCTTAACCGAATAACGCACTCTGGGGGGATGGAAAGAATAAAACTGCCTCGAACAAGTTCTGCCCAATTCTCTGAGGTAATTAGGCTTGGTCTAGTTGAGTGGAAAAATATCGAAACATAGCATAGAATAGTGATTAAGCTCCCAACCTCTTGAAAATACGTAGTTGAGTTTCAATAATATTAAATTCTGCAATTTTCTTCGAAGAATACTGACCCCTCGAGAGGTCTTTATAGTCCCCCATTTCTGTATTCCTTGAGATTAATTTAGACCCGCATCTGAATACTCAAGTCCTTCGTTTAGGGGAGCGATGGTCAGTCCTGTCGTTTTTGACAGCAACACTGCTATCCCCACGGCCATCGAGTCGCCCCCACTTCGTTACCTGGTATTCCTTGTGTATTTCCACTATATGAGGTAATTTAATGATATTTCACTGATATTAATGAATTACAGTTTACTGAAGTAGCGATATTTGCCATCGTCTATCCAATAAAGCAAAGTACGTACAGGGCATGATCGCACTTCAACTCATTCGGTGTAATTAGCTGACCGTTGGTCATAGCTTCATACGGCAAATACGGCTGCAAAAAGGGAGTATTTATTTGCTTTTGTGTACCGTGTGCCGTAGCGAATGAGACATTAATTACGGTCCTTTGCACGATCCAAGCGGCCAAGGATGATGAAATGATTTCTTCGTCATCTTTCTTCGGGGTCGGACACACGGCTATGTGCGATAGCGTTGTGGCAGCGATGCAGCAGCAGCTTTCACTAGATGGATTGGAAGGATTTTAAGGCAGTGGCCGAAGCTTAGCACGGTATAAATCTTCGTGTCTCGATGGTGCACGATATGCCGGGCGAGAGAGATATGCAATTTGCACCGTAGTAAAGTATAATTAGCCCCAATCAGAAGAAGGTGGTGGACCCTTTTGGGACAGCAAGATCCGCAGGAAAAGGCTTCAATGTTGTCCGGTGTCGCTTGTCTGTTTACCTTGCGCAAGGTATCGTTGTGCTCATTGGAAGGGACCGTTCGTTGTCCATTTGCACCGAGTTAAGCAGATTAAAAACCCATTTGCGAAACATCATTCACTTAGGCGACCGACGTTGGGTGAAATGATGACCAATTTATCGCTGTTGGAAACGGATGGAATGGATGGCCTTTGTTAGCCTTGCCAGGCAATGGGAGCCACGAGGGTGCCGAGGTGAGCTTTGAGTTAAGGATCCTATCAACACAAAGCACATCGTCTGGAAGGAGGCCTTCGTATCTCTGGAGGGTGCCCGTGAATAGATGATGCGTTTTGGTACCCACATCCCCGGGCTCGATGATGTGAGCAGGGAGTTGCATTCGTGGTGCACCACCAGGGTCTTATGATTATTTATTTATGCCATCCACACAATTCTGTCCGTTTTCCAATTTCCGAAAGGCAAAGCGGTAACGTGTAGAGCCCTTCCGAAATTCCACCGAGCGTTCCGGAAGCTCTCAATTTGTTTAACACTTTCTCTCTCATTTTCTCATCCCTGCGGGTTGCTTTGTGTTGTAGCAATGTCTTCCGGACACGTCCAACAGCTAAAAGGGCGCCAGTGCCCAAGAGTTACCCTCGACATTCTACACGCTACCCGGTTCCGCGAGTTGTTTACAACGCGGCGAGTGCATCCAGCCGGCACCGTAACCCCCGAGGGAATTGTGGGATGCAACCAAATGCAAACACCATTGTTCCGGACGAACGGGTACCCCGGTTATCGGAAAGTTGGGGAAAAAAGGTCATAAATAATATCTGCCTGGGTCTTCCGGGATGCGTTTCTTGATTTGTTTTCTTTTCTTCCTGGCTGAGAAGTCACTCATGTGTTGCAGTTGCTTAGGTTTGAGCTTGTAAAATCCGACTTTAGATCGAATGAAAACAAAGATGGGTGTGTTCCGACCAGCTTCCAAATGGGACAAAGTTTCGTGACCGCACCGAACATAGGCATAAGAGTGGTTTGGTCACCTTCTTGATCCCGGTGGAACC
>AXCM01007275.1:0-13801 GCA_000473375.1 Anopheles culicifacies
TACCGGTAAAACACACCGGACAGATAGCAGCGTACGTAACGTGTCATGGTCAATGTTGAACGAAAAACATGTTTACCATGTTTCTTTTCGGAGGGCTTACAACAATACAACGGCAAACAGCAGATTGCTCTGTGGTGTGGCACGAGCACACGCGTTTACTAACTGCTTGAACAGCGTAAAACATACGTCCGTACATCTCTTACGTCTGCTGATAAAATTCGAACTTTTTCTGGACCGTTTGCCGGTGCTGTTATGGTTTTATCACTATAATTGGATCGTAAAACATCGTTTATGTGGAAGAAAAAACGGTAGGACACTTGTGTGTCATGCTGGTGCTGTAGAAGCAAAATAATAGTTGACTTTTATCTGTTTAGTTTTTATCGGAATGTTACGTAATTGGCACTGAGAAGCATTTTTTCCATTGAGTAGGAATGGTCCAATACGACTTAGCAGAGTGAAGGTCTTTGGATTCATTCTAGTGCCAATCAATTGGAGTCTGGGAAGTCTAGATTATCGTTTTTATTACAGGTTTCTCTGCTTCTGAATAGCTCCAAAAAATAAATCCACCACAAACGGTCCTAAAATTGAGCTTTTCTCTTCAAGAAATCAAGAATTCCAGGATGCATCGCAATTCTTGAAAGAAATAGTAATAACATGTTTCTAATTTGTTCAAAATATCGTTCTGTGGGACGTTCCGACTAACTCCTGATGCACCAGCTGTATATTGTTCATGTGGCTACAGAGGCCTCCAGCTTTTAAGTTCTTTCGTCAATTGGCGTCCTCAGACCCCCAACACCAGGGCCATTCTGAAACTTTTCAACAAAAATTAAATACAATTTATGTGAAAACCATTGACATAATCTTGAAGTTATCTAGTAATTCTTCGAAATCTCCGTCTGATTTGTCCATTAAGGCACTGAAGGTGGTCAACACATTTTGACTGGAAGCTTAAACGATACAGACCCATTTCTGCTTTATTTTCATGTTTTTCGCCGTGTTTCGCTTCGGTATGCAAACAACAACGAAAACTGAGGGCCACACAAATATGGGCCACTGGGTAAGTACACTCCAAAACGGCAGGGGTACCTGTGACCGTGCGACTATGCTCGTCGCTTGAAGGAAGCATGACCTCCTCCTCCTCCTCCTTCTCCTCCTACTGTAGCTGACACACTTAAACACTCCAACACATCTAGATTAATCGCGCCCGTTCTTGACGCGCGCACTCTGCTCACACGGAAATGGCGCGTGCAAAACGGTGAAACGAGGTGAAAACTGCATAACTTCTTCAAGTGCTCGGAGTACAACGGAATGGAATGTGCAGCCGGCTATGCTGCACCTAATAACAGCTCCGATGCATCACGCCAACGAGGGGAGAACCTCCAAAACGAGCTCCATTTGCGAAAGGTATGAACAGTTTGATTAGCAAACAAACGACGGTTGTTGATGGGGGCGTGTTTGTTTGATGTGTCACAAAATTGGGTGCCTTTTTAAGGAGCTGAGCGCATCTTTCCCCCACTTACACCACTTTCGCGTAGGCTTTAACGAAGTGATTGTATGGTGGTGAGTGGTGGGTGGTGAGCAAATGTGCTTGGAAACTTGAAATACTTTTCCATTGAACCCATCAGCTAGACACAACCGTCTCTTAGAGCTTAGATGCAGCAGTGGGTTGTAGTTGAAAGCGAAAAGCACGCAGAGGAGAAAGAAAGAAAAAAACGAATCCCCCGCACACTCAGCCAGCCCAAATTAGAACGTGGGAGAACCGGATGACCCTGAAGGGGGGGTGGTGGTTTACGATTGAATGGTTCAGCTTGTGTGTGCTGACTACCGGCAACTCAGGTGCTGACGCCAAGGTGGGCAAAACTCCCACCAACCAAACCAGGATTAAGTTGGGGAAGGGCGCCACACCGTACACAAGACACCGAGAGTTGCCGAATAACCTTGCCACCTTGCTCTGCATAGGTTTTGATGTTGTCTGTTGCATTCCATTTGCATTTTTTGTTGTTGTATTGTGCACAGCAAAGTGACTAAACACACATCGAACAACGGTGACTCGTTGTGCGTGGTTTAAACTGGCATCTTCGAACCGGTTTTGTAACGAGAAGCAACAAAACAGAACAATGTTACTAAATGCGGCAGAGTTAGATTGGTTCGAAGCATTAAATTTCCTGAGTTCTGTGTCTTTTTTTGGGTTCCTTCATCGATTCGCCACACTAAACAATCTGTCCTTCTGCACGTCGATTCCTGCACAATCCGACAATCGTATCTAATCGTGGAAATGAACCAACAATACCGGCGCGTTAGATTCCTTGGCGACCTTCGCACACCTATCGATGTTAAAATTAGCACAGTTAGTAGGCTAATGGCAGGCAATCGGCTCACCACTTAGGACGGCATCGTATTCTTCAATTTAAAAAAAGGAAGCTATTACAAACTACTACCCAAGGGACAAACACACGCAAGTCCTCAAAAATAAACGAACCCGTCTGCCAGTGTGTTCGACTCGGAGCAGATGGATTACTCGGTACGGGGGGGGTATGTGTTGAAGGTTGCATCGGGACACGGTACATTTGCATGCTGCTGTACTGCCTGCACACTAAAGCAAGCTCTGTCACCGATACAGGTCAGCACGTGACTATCGGCAGGGTAATAGCTGTGACAAAGTGTGTACGCCATCTCCATTCCACGGCTTCGTCGAACTCATTTTGCTGGCTTTTCTAATCTAATTTAATGCCACGCTAGAATAGCGTCAGCAGGACGACGTGGAGTGGAGAGTTGCAGTGAAAACAAAAAAGAACTCTACATGCCGGGGTTTGCAGTATTTTCGACCAGTAATTATCTTCACTTGAATTACTGGTGCGTTCAGATGCCCGATCCAATGGATTCTGGTTTTGGGGGAGCTAGCTGCAACGTGATTTTAAGCGAATGGTGGTAAGCTTACTACCAAGCTAAGGAAAAAAAACCTCGTAGGCAGAAAGAACGCACCGGATTGGTAAAGGTTCATTAAGCCACCAATTTGTGGCAATGTGATGTCGGCTTAGCGGAGAGCGAAAGTGTGGAGTTGAACGTTCAAGGTTTAGAAGGAAGTGGGCAGATGTGGAACGGGGGTTTGTTTATGATTCGCTTTTATATGAAGTCGATTAATGCCGACTTTTCGGTACAAAGTAACGAACTCCACAACAAGAAGCACTCAAGCTGTGGGTAACCTTATTCTGTAGTCACAAAGTTGGGATTTGGATGTACAAGTGTTCCGCTGTTAAATTACTTGATGCTATTGTGTTACATCATTGGAGATACTCTAAGCCGCTATGGAGATCTTTTTACACGCCTTATTGCCCACTAAGTAAGAGGCTTTAACTCCTATTACATTATCGATGTTTTTTTGAGCTGCAAGTTACTCCAAACTTTCTCAACAGCGTTTAACACGATAATTCGTACTAAAGCGCACTATTAGAAATTGGGCACTCCCCACTCCATTCCCCAATTCCTCTAATGCCTCTAATGGCTGTACGGGAAGTGGAAACGTGTTTCCTTCTTTCCACCTTCGATCTGAGCATCATTAGGTAGACGAACCACAACAGCACACGGGAATGTAAGTGATTCCCAATCGTCCAAACCAGATGCACACACAAGCGCGCGCGCCCGCGCTCACCAAACACCCATCCACACAATGCAAATGAGCTATTTCCGTACCACTCGCAGGTTCACAGGTGCATTCACAACAGCCACCACTACCAATCGATGTTGTAAATGTACCCAAGCAGTATCGTCTTCCTCATCATCCGGGGTATATGGCGGTGATATGGCCGAGTGCGGCGAATATCGGTGAGTTCCGCCTGTACGGACGACAGAGTTTACCATTTCGCTACACATAAACCCCATACGCGAATTTGTAGCTCTAATCGAGAAAGTTTGCACTAGTGGAGAAAGGCCAAAGGCCTTATAATCTTGTGTGCACCTTCGCCATCGATGATGATGACTTCACGGTTCGTTAGCCTCCTTCCCCTAAATGAAATTGCACGATGAACGTTAGTGAAGGTATGGAAATTAGCGAATGCTCCGTAGGAGAGCGTTTCTTGTGCGACAGTGCATACGTATTCATGCTGGTTCCGCATGCTAAAAAGGGGAAATGATTTAAGCATAATATTATACATCAGAGCTTTCTAATCATGCCGCGATTGGGGCACGCTAATTTGTTTATTGTGAATCGTGGGTTTTCTTTAGAGATTTACTATTTTACTATTCCTCCAGGAAACAAACCAGGTTGATTGGTTATTCTATAGAGGCTTTGAGTTAATAGACTTCATTGGAATCTATTCTCCAGGAAATTAGACTGGAGTCTTGCAAGATCAACTACCATAAGTACTTTAAGCTTGTTGCAGACAGGCTACTAAACGCAAGCAGAGATTGATGGCCGCACCTTCGGAGCTTGCGGAGACATATAATCGCATTGATGGTGACATTCCCATAAGGGTGTTGGCTGTCAACCGGTTATGTTACTTTTCTACGTCTCCATAACACGGCTGAAGTAATTAACGCATGGACCTGGACTACGATTCAGAGAAAGATACTTCAGTTGGTGATGAATGACAATATGGAACTCACTCCAGTGAGCTGGGCATGTCATTAGAATGACACCAATCGACCCAAGAATGATAAGGCACATATGTATAGTACACTCAACCTGAAGTGTACATTTTTAGTACAACAAGTGAATAAGTCAAACGATTGACCAACCACAATTGAGCGCAACATACAATTGAACGATCGCAACAGACGTGCAATTTCCGTCAGTATCGTGTACGATCGTGTCGGTGCATCTCGCTTAACTTCACGGACCAATGACGCTCGCCTGCCGGCCAGTCGTCGTGTCGTGATGAATGTGTCTTCTGAACGGAACTTTTGGCACATTCAATCAACTGTACCCGGCACAGATCGTGCCACAGCTACAGGTGGTACTGCCAAAGTCTTCCAACCTCTGCCGAGTGAGTGGAGCAATCAACCAAAAACCTAGACAACGAAGATGTACTCCGGTACGGAGGAGCCGGCTCGAGTGCGCAATAGATCAGATGTGGTGATGGTAATGCTTTCCTTGCAAGCTCTGCTGTCCCGTCTCGTACCGCATCCGATCCGGCGAAACGAAAAGAGCCCGAGAAAAATGAGGCAAATTTTACGCATGACTCAACGAGAGATAGGGAGAGTAGAGAGCGAGTGGAAGAATTGAAAGGTGGGTGGCGATCGCGAATCGGTATCGTTATGAAATTCGTTTGATTAGCAGCACACATAAACAACGGCCGGTCTGGTCTGGTGCTGTTGAGTAACATCGCTGTCGTTACAGTTAATTGAGACGACCCCGTGGAGGTTGGAACGATGATCAGAACTGATCGGTGTGGCGTTTAGTGTACCTTCGACGACGAAACGATGGGCAAAGGGAATGGTGACTCGTAATTGACGATCTGGCTGAAATGGCCAATTGTTGAGGTGAAAGATATATGCATTGCACCACATACAGAGCATGTTCACGTCAGCGCAACGGATACTGGCATTATTTTAATTTAGAATGTCTTACGCGTACTGCTTCGGTCACGGGGGCTGACTAGGTTTATTATTCATTTTTGCACATCACAAACTAAAGTGCGAAGATTTTAATGATGTATATGCTGACAAAAGCAACTTAAGAAGTTGGCGATGATCATGATTTGTCAAGATGTCTAATCATGACTTCCAAGCTCTCTAAATGATTCCATTTTTAAACTGTAACATGACACCACCACCAGCTAGTGGTCGAATAATAGTCATATATTGAAGGACCACCTACGCTTAATCTCCCCCAAAAAAACACCATCCTCTCGTGGCGTACGTCTAAATGTCAACTGAAAGAACGTCGACAATATCCAAAGCTATCGTCGTTCACGTGGGTTTTGGGCTCTTCCAAATAAAGAACATTAACCAATGACGATGAAAAACAGCAACATCAAACGCCCGGTGCGTTCTTTTTCATCCTGAACCATCCCCTTTTATGGCACGTGAGATGATACTGTTTCAATGGTCATCTTTCAAAAGCCTTTTGTCTTTGTGCGTTTGTGGGTTGTGTGTCTTCGTAATATGATTCGACCTCACTGTATTGTAGCTTTTTTTTTCTTTGGAATCGTGTGCTAGAACCAGCAAGGTTACTAGCCCTGCGTGATGTTGACCAAGCGGAACGTACTGCATCAAGATGAGGAGCGTGTGACTGACTTGTTGCTTCTTTTGCCACAGGACGTGCCGACGTGAGCGTGTACGTGAGTGTACAACATTTCGTAACACGCAAATAAACGTTAAGGGATATAAACTGCATTTCCCTGACCTGGTCAATCGTATCATACCGTATACATGACGTGGTGATGACGTGCAAACGGTAGCTCCAGTTGGTAGTTCCAGCATTATGGAACACTTGTTGAGCGAACGGACTCGGTATGTGCACGCACGTGCTCGTTGTTCACAAAGCAAATGATGTCACAAAGCTTTTGTTTTGAAATAGATGGACCAGTTCTGTTAGTGTTTCTTCTAATCATTTAGTAATCTCCAAAAAACTTCTTCAGCTAAATATAGTACATTGCTTATATTGTGAAGAATTTGTCATTCAAAACCTACTTCTAAGCCATCTGATGTGAAAGGGCATTGTGATTGCAGTTACCTAACCCAACAACAATCGCACCTGCCTTCCCCAGCACGCCATCGCACGCGTCCAGACAAAATACGAGGCATCGTGTTGCTTTTGTCTCGCGTTGCTTTAGCACAACTTCACCTCAACGAAAGGTGAGAACATCGCAACATGATCACGAACGTAACATTTCACAAGCGCCTCGTCTGAGAGTTTCACGAAGCTGCTGCACTGCATCTATCGACAATTCCAATCGAACCGTCCTCCCCATACACACTCCGACACGGAGGTTTTCATTGGAATGAAGATGCGAAGGAATGGCTATAAATCTCAGCCATCTTCTGGTCTCAAGGTTAGACACAATGATGAGAGCTGCATGTATGTCCCCCATTCAGAAAAAAAAACAATTTCCTCCGGCACTAGATCTATTTCGCGGTTTGTATCAGAAACCCATCACGGTCGGTCAACCCAGACAAGTTTTGGGAACATTGAAATGCCCAAACCAACAACCAATGCCACCTCTTCCCAGCCTAATATTCGTCAAACATTGGTCCCCATTTTTGCTGTCCCGACCAGGTCTTTGCACGGAACCGTACACTCCGATTGGCGTATTTTTAGTTGAGCATGTTTTTCCAACCTTCCTTCCTACCCCTGTTGCCTCAGTTTTCCTCAGCTCAATTGCTCGATGATCAACGATATACACACATGTGAGAACCGGATCCGCATGATTTTTCTTAGACAATATACTTTTCGGTGTCAAAAAAAAAAAGGAAAATGTGTACCCCCTTACGTCATACGGACTTGGACGTGGCCCCTACCAGGCATTGGGGCCATTGCGTGAGGAACAGTGTCGGAAATCGAAAATATCTGTATTTCTGTTACACACCATTACCATTACAACCCAGCAATGCTTTCTATTTAGGGGACACATTTTATAACGGGCGTTAAGGTTTCACATCAACATGGCGGGATTTTTGGTTGCGCCGATCCGGCCAGCAGCTGAACTTGAGAGCGAGAGAGCAGTGGATCGGTTTTTTATCGTCATCCTTGGGAAAATATAATTTGTGCTTGAACTTACTCAATCAGTGAGCTATTTTTACAAATCATCGCCAAAGGAAGGAGGCAGGCTTTTGAACGGATACCGACTTCTAAAGAGTTTGATGAGTGTTGTCGCATTGCTAAATTCTATCAGATACATCCCTCCGACTAGACACAGTCGTCTAGCTTACACACACATACCTGAAACGAGAAGCAAACAAACGAGAAACACATTAGTATTGATTTTTTAGAACGTGTTTTATGCTCTTAGTACATCTTTCTCCGTAGAAATGATGCAGAATGTGACATTATTGATCGCCGATAGCATTAATCGAGATAAGAGAGCCTCACTCCTATCACTCCACACCCGAAGATAGCGTGGAAAGGTGATACCCTCATAAAACAATGGTACCATGATGCAAAGACTGACACAAGCACACCTTCACCATCGTTGTTGGACGGGAAGGAAATACCCCATAAGCATATAATCTATCTGTTTGTACGTATTCACGTGCACCTACTATAGCCGATTCTAGGCACCTTGCTGATGATGATGATGATGATGCACGGTGTAATTTGATATTGCAACGTGTATGACCAGCACTAACACACGGCTATGTGGACGACCTCACAGCAACAAACAAATGTTACCACCAATTGCGCTAATTGGACCCGTTCGGTACCTTTAGGGGACAGTAACTACCTATTCCCCACCACTCGCCAGAAACGTTAGAACGTGCGCCATATTTCCAAGTTGTGGCTTTGTCATCGTACGTTTAACTCTTCTTACGGAAACGTCAGAACTTTTCGACGGACATTGGCAGCAGTAGAGATTATATCACAATTCACACCGGCGTGTACGTGTGTGTTTTTTTTCTCGCTTTATACCTGTCTGTCGCTCGTACGTGTGACGGTTCAATGTCAGCCAAGTTGAAGTCACTTGTCAACTAACGCACACTATAGCACGAATATATACTGAAACGATCATCCTCTGCCCATTGGAAGTTGAGAGGTTTTGTGAGGAAAAGATGGAAAAATGGTCGCCTGACGTAACCAACGTGCATGTAGTAGCATGCAAACAACCGTAAAATCGTGTTTAGTTGAGGGCATCATGAGTCAAGTTAGATTCTAGAATGTCATCATTACACGGTGCCTGTTTTCAGGTGTACACGGCACAAACTCTACCGTAAACGACACAAATAATCTTTTATCGAAAATATTATCAAGTCAACTAGACTTTACTTCTTTAGTTTGAAAACCTTGAGAGTATAATATTGTTGGTTCTGCTCTCTGGAGGGGGACACAAAGTCGTACTAAGTCACGTCTGCCGTATAATGGCTTCCAAGAATTCTTTACCATCCTGTAAACCAATAGCTAATCCTAGTTCTGGTGAGCCGAACCAGATTAGATTCGCTGTACGATTTTTGGGACTATTCGACCTAATGCCGAGGGTATTAGGTTTTAGAACCCGACCCAATTCTACCCGAAACACTGAGGAGACGTTGTTGTGGAGCTCTGCTCCAGATACCATCACCATCAGCAATAGTTCTTCACAACCAATTCTGCCTGTAGCGGTGTATTGGAAAGAGGACAAAAGAAGTCACGATTTCACAACGACATCCTTCAGTCGCATCGTTCCACGCCCGGTGCTGCGGAAGGTGCGAAAAATAACCTAATCGTCCACATTTAACCTGGACCACATTCAACGACATCAGCCAACCATTCAACCGTTCCCGCCAGGGACGTGTCTCGTCTAGATAAGGCAGGTGTGATAATTATCTGGTCGTGATTTAAGTCACTCTAGCCACGAATGCCTGCCCCACCGTAGAAGAAGAAGTAAGGCATCGCTTTCGTGACAATACTACTCTTTCGCAGTGCGATCCAACCTTTTTGTATAATGGATGGCATTAGGCTTATTTAGCTGCTCAGGATGGATTTCAAGTTTTATCACCTTCTGACGAGGATGTGTGCCAATCGTTCTCTGCGGGGGGAGGTGATCGTTCTCTTTCCTACTTTGGCGGATGTGTTGATTGGTTTCATTATGACACTCTACGAAGGTAAACAGTTCGATTATCATCGGAACAACAACGTGTTCGATTCTTATCTTGTTCCTGCAAACATTGGTTGGTAAAGTTCGTTTGCCCGGTTTCGTGTGTGATAGTGTTATAGATTTGCCAGTTTTCTTATCGGTTTAGTTAACATTAATTGTTAACAATTAATGTTTTAGCCGAATATGCGACCGATCCTTACGATAACTAATATTTAATTTCTTGTTAAAGTTTAGAATAAAATAAGAAAAACTATTTTCAGACTATTACTCGTGACTTTACCCTTAAACAAACAGTTGGGTAATATTTTAAAACAATAAACGACCTTAATGATCAGATTATTACAGTATTATTTACCATCTGGTACGTGATCAGTATTCTGACCGAATCGGACTCGTAAATCCCAACAGAGCGCCGGTTGCGTCATGCGCCTAATGCGGACCTCGTGCGTTAGACGGGAGACAGAAAAAAGACAGCAAAAGTTCACAAAAAACAAATCGCCTGTCCAGTCAAACTTGTTTGTCCCCCAGTTTCTACATCACTCGCGAAGCACGCGTGAAGCTCCGGGAGGAACATTGTCGTGCCAAATGGATCCACATGGGAAGAAATGGACGATTTGGTCGGTCGTGCCGGAAATTTTGCACAAGCTTCCGAGCTTTGAAGTATTCTTAATGCCATATCGAATCCATAAAGGTGACCCCCACGCCTGGAGCCCAACCTCCGCACCGACAACTCCCTGGGACCGTACCGATACATCAAAAAAAAAAACACCTTCCACAAAATGGAGGTAGCTGATTGGTTTGGGTCGGACCGGGTGCTGTGTGCACCATTTATGGGTTCGTGTTGAGGAACGCCGACGACTACTTTACGCCTGGACGGGCCGTTTCACGAGCAACACGATCACTTCCTTGATTGCTCATGTGATGACGCCTTCGCCAACGCTGGTCGCCAACGTTATTTGCGTATTTGATTCGCATCGCTCGAGAGGTGAACCCGAAACAAACTGTTTGTGATTTTCGCTATTTTATCAATGAATAAACAAAAATCTCACCCCCTGTTATGGAATGGTTCGAATTGAGTGTTGAATTTTAAACAGCATTTTTAAAGCGATGGACGCATTTGAATATCACCCAGAGGCTTACTGCTAATTGCGTAGCGATTATAGACATTTTTAGAACTCCTTCTCTAATCTTATGCTTTTATAACTTTACAACGCAGCTATAGGGAACCTGATATTGCATAAACCGAAGAAACCGATGCAATATGTCATATCGAAACGCGCCTTGTTGCAGAATTCCACTAAACACAACGCCTGATTACGTCACGTGCTACTAGCTCCTAACTGCCCCAGCTTCCTTATCGAGCTTGCGTCCCTCATTGCAAGGGAACCGGTAGCCCGAACACGCTACCGATCGCTTGATCGAGGTTCACCCTTTAGGCCACGCACCCAACTTGTTAAACAAAAATGCAAAGAAAATGGGAAAAAGCGCACTTGGCCGCTAATTAAAACACCATGTTGCT
Organism: Anopheles culicifacies; assembly: GCA_000473375.1. Classification (NCBI taxonomy): domain Eukaryota; kingdom Metazoa; phylum Arthropoda; class Insecta; order Diptera; family Culicidae; genus Anopheles; species Anopheles culicifacies. Next base: position 11,248 of record AXCM01007275.1, read on the forward strand.
GTCCTAATTATGCTTCACATATTAGCCGACTATCGTGAAACTTGTCGCGAAGCTAAACACCGTCGCAACCGGTGCGCACAGACAGTGCGCGCAAAAGGAACGTTAACCTGGCGGAGATACACAGGAAGTGATAAGTATGTAACCAAAATGACCCACATTAAAAAGGGTGACGAGTATGGTGTACTTCAAGGTGCTGTGGGGTAATCGGTCAAGTAGTGTATAGACGGTAAAGCACGGTTTAATGACTCGCTTGGTGTGGGGAAAAGTCTCGACTGCAACTGGCTTAAATGCAGGACAATTCGACTGTGGGCTAAGTCGCAAGAACATGTACTACTCCTTGTTGACAGATTTTAGTACAAAAAGGACTATTCGTTGTTGTCATCTTTTAGTACAAAGAGTTATTTCTTTTTTTCTTAGTGTAGCGATCTGATAGGTCATAATTGACTTGCTAAAGAGCTTGTACTAAAGATTCTTGTACTAAAAACTTACTGTAAAATTCATTCCAGGTATTCCCCCGAAACGTCTATATCTTCTCACTAAAATAGAGCGCAACCAGCGTATCAAGGTTGCTTCGAATCTACCAGATCTTATCGCTCTTCCGCAGTTGTCATTTTGCTCTTATCGTGCACAAATTATCAACAACCACCCTGCAAGAATGCGAAACCTCAAAGCACGAACCGTTTCAAAACCAACGTGTGCCGCCGGTATATCTGTCCGGTGCTACGGAATTTATGAATGACTATAAAGATAAAACAAAAATCAAGCCTCATTTTTTGTTACGCATTAAAGAACCACGTTCCTCGGCTGTAGTCCGAGCGCCTGGCCTGCCAAAAAATCATTCAAAATGAGTTCGCGAATCCATTAAGTGCAGTAGTATGGGGGTTTTCTTCCATGATGCCGGCTCGATTAAACACACACCGGGTGACTTAGCGCGACAGTCGGAAAGACAGTTTTGGTGTGTGGCCGTTAAAAATACACCCTAGCGCCATACGGTGGTGACATTCGCTGACCACCACCGTGTACTAATGCACCCGCCCGTACGCTTTCTGTAGATCGTGGATCAAGCGATACGATCTTCCGTAGCGGACTCTGACGATGGATACGCCGCCATGGCGCATATTGGCTTGCGGACCGAATGGTTTACGCGCCGCGTGTACTTCTTTATGCGCACGCACACTCAGAAGTGCGTTGAGGGATGCTGTATCCTTGGCTAGAATACCGGGAGAAAGCAAGAACACACCGCACATCGCCGTACCAAAGGGGGTCAGTCAGTGCGGAGAGTTCGTCCAAAATTAGAACTGCAATCCACGGAATGGTTGTGTTCTCTTCTCTGTTTCTTGTGTGGTGTGTTGGTTGAATTTTCCCGTTTATCTGTCCGTTTTTTCTCCTCTCTCTCTCTCTTTCCCTGGCATGCCGTTTCGAGTGTGAAGCTTCACTTGATCGAATTCTCGTCTCTGCGTTGGATGAGAGCTACGAGGAGTATGTAGTGCTTCTAGCCTAGTAGCAGGAAACGGAGAGCTCACAATCCGCATGCTCATGCGGTTTTTTCCCCGTTCCGAATGGGGGAGGACTATTTATAGGGTTGCGGAGGTTTTCGCCGACTTTCCGCTGTCACCTTAAACAACAATAAAAAAATACAGCCTGTCAAACTTCTAGTACCAAGTGAACCAAAACGGTGTACTTCCCCCTTCCAAAGAAGATCATCAATAGTACGTTGATGTGTCGGTGAGAACATATAGTTTGGACATTGTAAGCGAAGATATTAAGACATTTTCGAAGATATTTTTCCAATAAATTTCTAATTCCAACACACGCATACTTTGGACGACTTAAAAAGCAACACATTAAGGGTTCGCATTCACGCACGTTCGCAGTTCGAAGTAATCACGTCTCCTTTTGGAGCACAACACAAGAACTGTAACACCCCACACAAGATGGCCGATCCTATACGTTCGATTTGGTATGAACAAGCAAAAGCTTTCCGATCCGTTTGGAGGTGTGCGGACCAAATTGGGAAACTGAACCGGCAGATCAGGGCGTTTGTGGATGATGATGAAAGTCAATCGTCGGCGATTGACCCGAGTCTAGTTCCAACTCAGGTGCGCCAACTCGGTTACGTTTGTGTGTGTGTGTGTTTGTCGGAGTGGCGCTGTTAGTTTCTCCGTGCCATACGTGATGGCCTTGCATTTGCATTCCTTGATCGTGTATCGTGGCGCTGGCTTGGCCGTAATGAAGCCCGACCTCAAACGCCTACAGCAGCCCCACACTGCGAGACTGCGTCATTTGAGCTTGATCTCAGCGTTGAGCCGAAACTTGTGTGGAGTGTAGTTACCCGCAAGCGGGTCGGCATTCATGAGTTCATTGAACAGAAAGACGGGTGGATGAGTTCATTCTCGGGGCAAATCGACGTAACAAGTATACAAAGTAACGTGGCACGTACGAGCAATATATTAATCAAACCATTTTATGGGAATTGCGACTGTTAACGAGATTTTGAATGACGCTGTGGGATGACGGAGTGTTTGGGAACTACTCATCTCATCGAAGTTTTAAG
>KI424523.1:0-12390 GCA_000473375.1 Anopheles culicifacies
CCCGAACGCACAGCAACACATCTGAGCAGAAGACAATTTGTGAAAGGACCTTCGCACGCAATGCTGTGGGTTGCTTAAAAAGCAATTTATTTCTCATCCTGTCCACCTCGTTCGTTTCGTGAGCTCGTTTGGGTTGTCATTTTGTCGCCTTTCACCACCCGGTCGCGGGATGGGTGTCCGTGTCCGTCCGTCCGTATCCTGCCCTAGGGGTTGGAGATCGGGAGAACTCATTTTCTTCATTAGTTTAACTCGTCAGCGTTGGTACGTAAGCTTCCAACTGCGACCGGATGGTGGTGAACGTTATTCACATTTTGAAGTCGTTTGCAGCAGCTTGGCGTCCGGTGGTGTTGCTTGTTTTATTATTATTTTTTTCTAGATGCCGTATGGATATGGTGGTACGTGGAAGAAGTATGGTGAATTTCGGTGCTTTATTTTTCCATTCGTTGCCAACCTTCACGAGCATCAGCTTGCCACAATCAGTCTGGTTGAAAGTTGTATGAGGTTTCTTTTTTATAGATTCAATGTTTCTCCTCATAGTCTTATAAAACGAACGTCGACTGTGTGCGCGCTTCGTTGCAAAGGTCTTTAAATGTTTTCTCGTCAGGATTTTTTTTTCTGTTCATAAAGAAAAACTAGGAATAGCAAGGACTTTCCAGAAAGAAAGAGAGCGAAAAAAACGAAACTCGAATAGACGCACTCCCCAGGTGTTTCGTATCCTGCGGTGCACATTTCTGTGGTGGTTTCTTTTTTAAAAACCTTGTGCTCAGTTCCATAAAACAGCACGTAAAAGGCCGCAAGCGTTTGTTTGCCAACAATTTCCAGCGGGAAGCGAAAGGATGAACCATCCATCCCCTGAGAGGTTAAGGGGCGAGACCAACCATTCCAGTGCACAACCACACGGAGCGAAGCGAATGAGATGTTTCGGAAACAAAAATGCTGATAAGAAAATGTTTACCACTTGTCTTGCGTTGTTGGTTGCCAGTGACACCATTTCGATACGCTGTTCTGTAGCAATCGGCTTTTTGTCGGTTATTATGCTGTTACCCTCAGTTGTTCAGCTGGAAGGATGGCGATTTCCATCGCCTTTCGGTAGATGGGCAGATTGGAATGCTGCTTAAGGATTCGGGTACAACCGATCGAATGTTGATTTAATATTAATATTTGTACACGAAAGCCCCCGGGCGGTCCTGCTGATGAGTGAGTAATGACTTTATCCAAAAGAAAAACCAAAGAAACGAAGCTCGAAAAAAATGCAATTTTCCTTAAAGAGTATCGCTCTCGACAGACAAACGAGTTTCACCCGACCAGCCGTACGTGGCTGATTGAATATCATCAACACGTCGTCCCTTCGTGCGGACGGGTAATTCAGTGAGTAAGGACCTTCGAGTGTGGTTAGCCCGAGCTTTCAATTCAGTAATTATCCGCCAAAGGTCTTGCCCTCACTCGATCGATTCTGGGTGACGAAACCACTGGTGCTGTTGCAAACGAGCAACGTTTGTGAAAAATAATGTGCCAAGCACTACTGTAGCACTGGTCGAGCAAAACAAGTTCCAGCGAGATGCAACCCCAATCGCAACTAAGGATGGGAAATGATCCGCTCCGCACCGGTAACTAAGTAAGTACGACCCCGTCCGGACGAGCATGGTGATGCAGTGCAAAAACCTGTCCCTTAATTGACTTACTCAATCATGGAGTTGAGATATTTTTCTAATAAATTACTTATCATTTGCAGTACCCGGGCGTCCGGGTGCATTCGGTTCTTTACTGGTTTGTTGTGGGGCCTTCGACACCGGCCTGGTTCGTGACAAGCAATCATTATGATTTTAATTAGATTAACAAAATAAACACTTTATATTATAACTCAAATTGGAAGCTATGCTTTTCATTTTAAACCGACTTAGAAATGATGTACTAGTTAATATTTTCATTAGCAATGCTATGTGTTGGAAATGAATTATGGTCAAACAAGTTAACCATGGAGTTAAAATCTAGTAAAATGTTAATTGACAATAAACAGCTTAAAACCCACTAAATTCCATATGTTTTTTGTTTGTTTTAAACAATTGTCTTCTGTCACTACGGCATCAATAAAGTCATTTCTGGATTCCATTATTTGTAGCAGGATAATCAGACAACCGGACTGGGGAACGGTTCGGATGAGATAACGGACGGGCCTTGTGAGCCTGGCAACGCTTCCTGTTCTCGCTTCGCCACGAGGTCAGCCAAATAGAATACATTAAATATTCATGTTGTAGTAAATAAATTCGCATTTAAAAAACTAAATTTATGATAAATTTTATTTGGGTATTTGTAAAGTTGTCTTTGGTGGTTCAGTGAAGAAACCATGCCAATCAGGAGTAGTAATGGCGAAAACCTCATCTGGAGAGTTATCCTGTTGCGAAGACTGACTGTAAAAACTAAAAATCAGTCAAGAATGTAAGAAATAAAAGATGCCGTGAAAATGAGTTATGGATTTACTAGATTTCTGGTATATTTAGTTTTATGTATTAAGACAGAATAATAGTGTCTTAATAAGTAAGTGTAAAAAAATGAAGGTAAAACAATGGCTTTCATAATCGAAATGTTCATTGGAGTTAGTAAAGATCGAGTACTTTCTTAGAATATAGGACAAACATAGAAGGGAAATGTATCATAAAAATACGATTTGAATTTCATTTAATACTCAAGTAATGCACTTTTAAAATACTTGTTTAGTTACTTAACTCGCTTAACTAACAAATGTTTTCTATTTAAAAAATTGATAACATTTATGCATTACATGAAGTTTTATTTTTATCGATCTGCATCACTGTGGGAAGATAATGTGTAAATTATGCATAACTGTTATAATCATAACTTCACACCATACCTAACAGCCTTTCTTTTTTAATATTTAATACACATTTTTTTCTGCTCTTTCAATTGTATTTGTTTGATAAGAATTCTTATGACCATTCCATATATTCAATACATGTAAAAAAGGCAAGAGAATATAGTTAAAAACTATATATATTTTTTTAGAAAGAAGCCGTGTATTCTTCTTCATTGTGAAACTTCCTCTTAGGACATGCTTGCCATCAATATCTCAGAAAGCCTTATTTTATCATTTATCTTTGCTATGGAGAACTGTGATAGACAAGTGCCTCTACGAATTCCTAACTATTTTTAATGAAATTAATATGATCTTTTTCAATCATATCATCATACAACTAAGATCAGTAGGGCCTGAACGTTCTTCAGACCAAAAAAATAATAATAAAAGTACATCTCACAAATGATAGGACGGCCATGTTTATTTTGTTTTAGCAATCTTTTAAACCAAAATGTTGAGTACACAAATTAAAAACCTTAAATCACTAGGTGGTTGATCTTTTACTTTACAAACAATTTATTCACCAATTTTTCCACCGGATCCTTACATACTTCTCTATCTTGCCATGAGCGCAAATCTATCTTGTCATGAGCGCGATCCATTGGAAACGACTGTACAAATTTAATCACAAATAATACTGATTTTTGAAGCTAAACTCTCGTAAGAGTATATGTTAGTTGAAAAATACATACAACCTAGCCGTCAAGTCAAAAACAAAATAATGTCGACGGCACATTTTACGCATTTATTCGCAATTACCGATACTTATCTAAAACTTAGTTGCATATAAACATATCATTATATTAACCATCAGAACAAAATGGTAGATAAAAGCTTGCACAAACCCAAGGACAACGAAAGAGAATTATAACGAATGGTCATTTGAAAGTCTTAATTGCAAAAGTAACAAACAACACGCACCTTACTAAACCTTTCGGAAAAAGGAAAAACATCGATCCAATCTACTGGTCAACGGAAGATGGGAGGTTACAGTGGAAAAAACCACAAAACAAAAACCTAGAGCAAACGCAAACCCAGTTTCCTCCGATCGGTAATCTTCGATCTCGAAATTATTGGCTTCTGGTAAAAGGTAAAGAGGACAACAAACACAAAACAAAAGAAGATAAAACTAACCGTCCAGCAAAACAGCAAGCCGCAATCTGCGAACCGTTGGTTGCCTAATTTCTTTTTAATAATTTCGATACCCATCAGAGTGGAGTGTTTCGCGATATCGATCGAGGTGGAAAATTATAAACGGATCAAATCTAAACTTACCTTTTTGGCAGCGAATTGCCAGCGGTCCGCTCTAGTACCTTTTCATTTAGGGTTTTTGTGTTTCGTCGATTGGCTTCTGGGTCAGTTTTGCGGTGGAAACGATGAAACTAGATGATTTCGGGCTTCTCGTGTCCTGCCCGCCGGAAGAAGCTCGTGTGCATCTAATGGACGCATGGACGGAGGCGGTTGATTTCACACGATCATAAATCGTATCTTTGAGGCTTCCTTCATCCCTTTTCGCTTGGGCGCTGATGAATGAAGCTTCTTGGCCGATCCACACGCGCACCGAGTCCACGGGCTCGGCCAGTGTCTTACGGGAATGTATGGGACGCTCGACCCGGCCAAACCTGTCAGTAGGATGCACTTTTCATCAAAACCCATCGCGCTCGCGTTGAATGAGAGTTGGAAAGAGAGAGAGAGAGCGAAAGAAAATCGGAGATCACGTGAATCACAGTGAGATGGGGGAAGGAAAACATTCGCTGCCCTGTAATTAGCGAACCGCCGATCGATCGGTTCGATGAAGCGTTTTGTTCATATCTTTTTTTGTTGTTGTAAGTCGCTTACCGAAGGTCGCCCTTTAGCGTCGCGGGTCGTTCTCACCTTTTACCTCGATACCGTGTTCGACTTTGTTAATACGTTCGTTCGTTCTTTAGTTCTCAGTTTGGAAAGTCTTCGGAAGCAGCAGAAAAAAATAAAGCAACGAAAAAAACCAAAACGCGATCGCAAACCTTCGAAAGTTCTCATCCATTCTCATGGGCGATCGTTATGTGCCTTTTGGTTTGCCGCTTGTGTCGGCAGATTAGAGATCGACGAGCGACCAGAAAAGGGGGTAGAAGATATTTTCACACCTCTTCACCGGGCAAGCAAATTAATGTCTTCCAACGCGCAGACTGACATAATGAAAAGCTCGATCGGTGGTTTTATTTGCCGATTCCTATCGACGAAGATCACGAAGCAACTGTACGGGTAGATAAGGGTTTTCGTTGTGTCTCTATGGCTGCATTCAGTCGTTCCACAGCGTTACTAGATCAGCTTAAAAAATAAAAGCCTTCCGAAGAAAGTGTGATGAAGAAATACAAAAGAAATAGATTTCGCAGAACTGTTGTGACTTGAATCTTACAGTTCAACTAAGTTTGTTTATGTTTTCTTAAATGCGCCATAAATACTCGTTTTCGCTCTACTTAATTCTGGAACTTGGTGGAAGCGTTGCATTTTGAGATATTTTAAATGTATCTTTGGACAACTCTTCAACACTAAATGACATCACCTTTTCGCCGATTTAACGCTGATCGTTGATGACCACGATGAGGCACAAGCTTGAACGCTCAAAACGTTCGTTACGATTAAACCGGCAGTTAGCAGCAACACCATTTATCACTCGGAGGAACCAACGCTCGAGCACTGACGTGCTACGTCTGCGGGTCAGTCGTCTTTGGCGTCTGCATCTTGTACCCCGGACGCCAACGATACGAAGCAAACTCGAGATAAGGACAGCACCTTGAACGAAACAACCGGACGGACGGACGGTCGATCGCTATCCTGCGAGACCCGCATGACGAGGTACGGTCCGTCGACGGAGCGTCGCACGACGCACGGACTCGGCTTATCTGGGATACATTTGTTTACAACCGCATTGACAACGATTACGGCTACCGGTTTCGTTCACGAGCAGGTCGCTAAGAGAGACAGTCACCCTTACTGCACCGACCCGTTGGACCGTTGATCAAAGGCAACATTAATCTTGAACCGTTCCGACTGTTTCCCCCGTTTTCCCGGGTCACCTGACAGCACGGCCTGTCCAAGATCGTTCGGATCGTTGTTGGTCACCCGTTTTATCGTGCTCGATGGGAAGGACGTAGAGCTGACGGTGCGCGATGAGGGTTATCGGGCTCGTTTGCACCGCCAGAAGACCATTAATATCAGTGAGAGAATTGAGCAGTGCTGGAATGTTGGTGAATAGTGTGCGAGGTGCATACGATCGTTGGCACTTGCACTGGGGTTGACTGTTAATGAAAGCATTTAATATGACATCTTGCAAATAGCTCTTGTTGGTGCCCATTGCCACACATGGATCATACTGCAAATGAGTATGGAATGAGCTTATGCTGCTTTGTTCAGTTGATTCCAAGTAGTGGTTATTTTCGGAACCATTAACTGTTTATTCTAGCTGAATACAGCCGGAATAAAGTTCCCCAACACGGTTAGTGGATAAAACAATCTTTTGAGGAATGTGAATAGTGGTCTAGAATGCGTTCAAGTTTAAGCTTTTAATTGTGTGCGATACGGACAGGTCGAATGTATGTAAAATAAACCGATAGCTTGCCATTTATACAGTTCGTAACATAATTATAATACCACAACATTTTTAGGATAACTGTTCAAAGTTGTTGAGTGTAAAATAATGCATCATCTCACTTTTTCCATACACTATTGCAGAATTAGTACGAACACTTTTACATATTTTTTCGTCTGACTCAAAATTGCTTCGTATAACATAACTTTAAGGCTTACAGCACTTACGAACAGTTACTGTTTCTTATGAAAATAATTATTTAAAAATTCGATGGAACGCACAGGTGGGTTAAATGGTGCTCAGATAATTTAAATATATTTCTTGAACATTTTTCATCAATGTCCAGTTAATCATGGCAAGCACTTATTTGCATCTCCTAGCTAAATTTCGAATATTTGGAATATTATTTGTTTTCAATAAGCACATCTTGCTACAAAAATATTACCATATTATATTGTGGCTACAATAATATAAAATGCATTTCAAAATATATATCTCAAATCTCATCCTGAGAAATCAATTGTATTCGTATCTTTAAAGTCATCCAAAATTTTTCCTATGCTAGATAAAATGTCAAAGGGCCGTTCATGATGAAAAAAAAAAATGTCAAGTTCGAATAATCTTCTATAAGGGACAAACAAAGATGAGATAGTTTCACTGTAGGGTGAATTCACTCTCGTTCAGCGAATTAGACTTACTAAGCTCCAGTTTGTTGGTAATGTGAATAACACTGGATGACCCAGCCAGTACAGTTTATCAAGTCTGTTCACATATGCAGAAGTGCAAATAAACTTTGGAAGTGTTATATCATACAGAGTTTGAAATTAATGAATAATAAATTAAATAAGATGGAGAACGCACTAGTTACATCACGCACGAGTTCTCACAAAATACGAAGTGCAAAATAATAAAATAAAATATTAGAAATATTCATGTCAAACCGATACATCCAAGAAGTTTCCCCCAACAATTAAAGAAAATGAAATGATTACATTATGATATGTAAGATTTGATAATGGTAATTCTTGCTGGTGATGGTTGAATCAGCTGCTAGTATATGTCCACCATTTAAGTACAATAAAAATTCAGTGTGTAATTATTACATTATATGACTAATCGAGTACCAAGCATCATAGAATCCTCTAGTGAAAACGACGCCCGAATGGGATTTTTACCTCGGCCCTGTCCGTTCAAAGACCGGCGCCTCGACCTCCTCGGCCACCGAACCGCTCCACGCCTACGGTTAAATCGGTAAAGACTGTTGTTGTTTTTTTTATTCCGTTTGATGCTTGTTTTTAAAAATTTCAGAACACTACGAGCTAAAAGTAAAACTAGGACGCGAATCGACAAATAAAGGAGCATAATGGAGAAGGAGTATTAAAAAAGGATTTTTAATGTAACATATACTTGAAAGACAAATGAATAAGCGGTTCTAAATTCCAATTTTCTACACACACATACTTTACATAATTAACATGAACAGCTGCAACAAAACAAAGTTTAGTAAATGTAAGATGATCCTGCAACTCCAATATTCAACTCTTCCTTAACATCATGACATCCATGTCTCGGGATGTCGTCCCGTGACGAATGTGTGATTCATACCCCATTCGTTTCGGTTGAATTCATCTCCCGATGTGCTTCGTATTCCTTCCACCGGCTGTGCGAATCCTTTCACCACCTAAGCAGCGTAACAGTTCCCATCAGCATCAAAGCAAACGCACCGCCATTGCCAAAGGCTTGCCTTTCTCGATGCCACTGCAGCCACCATTTGCATTGCCCCGTTCGCCCAGGTCACCCGGGTGCACACACGAATGCACATAATTAACGCATAATTTGAATAAATTGTGAACATAAAAATGTCGATCCTTGATTACCCTTCATTACACGCTATAAAATCGAGCTTCTTATCGCGTTGCGCAAATCGCCCCAAAATCGGACCCCGATGCGCAATTCGCTTGCATGTTTTCTCGTGTGTCCCTGTAGTTGTGTATGGGTGTTTCTTTCTACTGGTTACTGTGTTTCCCCTTTCCAGCGTGCATTTGCAAGTGCAGTTCGGCAATGGCGTTCCGTGCCGTGCTGCCGTTTCTTATTAAAATCAGCCCATCGGCAGCATTAGCCTTATCGGCGCAGTTTTTCCGCTTGCGTATTAAAAAACACACCCTTTCGATGTTATTTTCCGGCTTGCGTTTCTTTTGTTGCCACTGATTCTAGGCAGCACCATGATGCGGAGAAGCTGTTTGCAAAACTGCCAGAAGGACAGGAAGGCCATACTTGAAAGTGTGGGTATATTTTTGTTTTTTTGAGTGTATGAAAGGAAGCACTTTACCGGTGAAGGTTCGAAGGTGGGTGAGTGAATTTTAATTGTGTTCTCATTAATGCATTGCTCTCGGGGGGGGATGGAATTAACGTATTGATACGCGCAGTGCTTCCATCATATAATATATTTAATTACGTGTTTTTGTCCTAGCGCGGGTAGGATAAACATATGCAAGCCGCAAGCCAACCTATCCTCACCGGCTTGGAATCTACATGAAATGATTTTGCTTTTGAGAAAAAGAAACGACCATCCCATTCCCGGCTCCAACGCAGTGGATGATGAAAGGCTGAGATAATGTGGAACAAAGGTGCAGAAAGGAACAACGAAGCGCCTTCATAGAAAAACGATTAGCCTGCGTCTGAAGCCCGGGATCGAGCTTTCGAGGTTTCGCCCAGTTTCTGTGTCCTCGGAGGATGGGATGCCCCTTTACCACCCTGGCAAGGGTAATGTAATTAAGTTAACATCTCAACATATCATAAATCATCGCCCTGCACGTCCCATACCCACGACCGTTACGCTGGGGCTTTTTGTTTTTTTTATCCCCCTTCCAAAAGGTTCCATTCCTGGGCAAAGTCGGTGCGGTTTGAATTAGCGTTTGAAAAGCGGAGGACAGGTTAAATTAACACCATCCGCCGATGGGCGCCATCGGTCGGTGGTGAATCTGTCCCAGCCTCAGTGTTGTATGCTGTTTAGCCGTTTCGTTTCTTTTGATACCTTTGCCGCACATCAAACACATCGCTCCGTAGTGAGATGTGAGTGAAGGCTTTCTACACTTGCACCAGAACGTTGGAACATGGGGAATATGGGGTAACTGACTCCAGTATCAAGGATGAAAGATCGTCGTAGTTCATGCCACAATCATTAGGAAGCGTCTTTTTTTGACCTGCTTATACTTTTTTTTCTCCTCCGGGATATGATCTTTTGGGCAGGTTGAGGCTTCGAGGCAGGTTGCGGCGTGTGACAGCGAGATGGAAGTAAAAGAAACCGCGGTAACGAGCAAGTAATTGAGCGTCATCTGCTACGCTCTGCAGTGAGCGTGGAGGAAGATTTATTGGCGCATTTTCTGCCGCAATGATTATATTCAATTCTGACTTTCTTAGCATTTCACTTGTGCGGTGTGTTAGAAAATAAATAATTAATTATAAAAAAAAGCACTTTTGTAAACGAAACTTGATCATATTGGAATGCGGGAATATTTTTTTTTTATTCATTAAGAACGGCCAGGCCGTATTGCTAAAGGAACTCAAAGTTACATTGCATAATTTAACATTTCGTCCAGTTTTTCCAATACCAATCTCTTCACAATCACAAATAATCCCAACGACCTATCGATTGCATTCGATCCGTTGCAGCAATGGAGCCACCAGAACGGTACGAATGTTTCACTTTTTAATTGAAAGTAAACAAAAAACAAGCATAATTGATCAGATTACAATTCCCAGTCCGGCGGGCATCCTGTTCTCATTAACAATTTAATTGAAAATGTAAAATTGAAATCAACGTTCAAATCCCCTCGGAAGACCGACCATTCGGATCGTTTTTAAACCATTTCGTGTTCGTATGTTTCGGTACTGGGAGTACCATATTGGTTCCGATTTAAATGACCCATCGGTTGGATGGAAAACATTTTTTTTTTTCAAAATGGGATCGCTAATGATACTGGGCTGCACAGAATGCAGAAAGTCATTGCAGCGAGTTTAAAGTGCACCTTCGTTTGCAGTTTTCACACAATCTGCATCTGAAGCAGCCGGCCATAGTCATTGCGACTGGATGGAACACACTTGGACTTCACAAACAATTTGTACCAAGTGTCACTAGACCGGAAAAGGCCTTTGGGTAATGATCGTTTTATAATTATTTTTGGTGCCATTTTTTGCCTACTTTCGGTTGGAATCGAGTGGGGCCAATATTCGCGATCCTACGTAGGACAGGCTCGTTTGCAATGGGTAGGCAGTTATCAGATGATAGGGACGATAATTCACTGTTGCTCGGTACTCGTGTGCGGAATATCGCGACCTTGGCGGTGTGTTGCATGCGTTAGCGATGCACACGATAATGCAATGGCGAGAGGATGGCAATTTAATGAGTTTCATTATTATTCCCAGCGGTTACACTTTCACAGTCAATTTTCCGAACGTTGTTACGAACGTAAAGCTTAATTGGTTATGCAATGAAACGGTATTGATTTATGTATAAAAATAGCTTTGTTATGGTTATAAACTCAATTACCAGAAAAGCATAATTTAAACATCAGCTACCTGTGATTTGCTGTGTATTTTTCGAAATAACTTGCTTACTAATAAAAATACTTCCCAATAGTTCATCTAAAAATTGAATTTATCCCTTGAGCTTTGCATAACGAATTGTTTCCTTAGCCAAGGAAAAACAGGAGCAGGTGAAACAGCTTACCTTATGATCAAAAAGATATTGATGGATATTGAAGAGCTCTCGATGATTCACGGCCCCAACCCCTTCTTTTTGGAACCCCGAACAACGGTAAGGGTGCCGGTAATCAATGAAACAGCATGAAATGTGGTCGCAGCTGAACTTCTTATGCTTTCCGCGGTTAGATGTGAAGAAATGCCGCACCATCAAACGCAGACGCTAGGTGCAGGTGCAATTTTACATTTGGTTTTTACTTCCCCCAAAGGCGCGTTCTCTTTAGCGTTGCATCGTGATGTTCGTTTTTAATTTGGTGAGCTCCGAAAGCTTCCAGACTTGGTAGAAATAGTAGCAACATTCAATCACATATCTTGCCGTGTTGAATGAAAAAGTTGAAGTTAGGTAATGATTTTTATGATTTATGATAAGTTGTCTTAAACGTAAAGGAACGATTAGAAGGAATGCTTAAGATGATTTTATTTTTTCAAACAAATAACTCTGTTTATGACACCTTATACCAAAACATTATTACTTAGCAGCTCTATTTAAGCCCTTGGATGCACTATCAAATTAATAAAATGAATTGTTAGAATGAATACTACTAGTATTAGGGATAAACAGAGAACACTCAGCGCAAACGCTTGTGTTCGGTTAGTTCACAGTCTTTTCAGTTTTTTACACGCTCCAATCGAAATTCTTGATGACAGTTCAAAAACCATTTTGCCATTCTAACTCTGTTTTTGTTTTCTGAGATGAGGAACGAGATGCATTTCAAACAACATAGCAATTTCCAATCGGTATAAGATATCACCATCAGCGTCATCGATTCCCAACAATTCAAAGATCAAACTATCAAAGAGAGTGGTCTTGGCTACCAGATGCTATATTTGAAGAACAAAGCTCCAACGAGAGTAATACAATATCTGAAACAACACTCTAAACGATAAACAGCCCTCCGACCATTGTAGCCTTTAATTTTTCTTGCAAAAACCTTCTTTATAAACAATTCTGTGAATTACTTAAATAGCAAAAAGAAAATCCATTTCTTAATAACTTTTGTATATGTTACTATATACTTTTCTCAAATGTAGCGAAAAGAAAAAGGAATCAAACATGGAAAACGTGCTGTAGAATGAGATGATCAGCACTGAGAAGAAAAAACTTTAATAAACAAGAGAATTTCGTCATAATTTTGGATCTTTAAAAGAATTGAATCTTTAGCATGTAAGTATTGAATTGAAACATCAG
>AXCM01007278.1:0-14676 GCA_000473375.1 Anopheles culicifacies
TACGAAAAACGAATAAAGCCAATTAAATTTAGTGCGAAGTTCGGTTCCGAAACGACCTGGAACGACCGTGCCATGGAGGCACTTTTCGTCACAATCCGGATGGACACACACACACACACACACAGGTGTGACGTGACAGTTCCCACTGATCCCGGTTCTGTCCAAAAGCTGTGGCGGATGTTTTGCAACATCCGATGGGGGTTTTGGGTTATTATGTGAATTAGGCAAACGAGTAAACCGAGTCAAGCACTCGGCTGCAAAACTCGGAAGGTGGTGCAGCAATCTTAATGCCTGTGGAGAGTGCACTCACTGATTGGAATGTTGCATCGTCATTCGGTACCCTAGGCATGACAGCAAAACTAGACACTTGCAGATGCACTGCGACGGCTAAGTGCATCATCATTAGCTCCCGGGTTTAGAAATGCTGGAAAAAAGGCATGCGTCTGATAGCGAACCTTTCGAACCGTGATAAAGCACATTGAATTGGCAAACATGAGCAAGAAAATAAGTTCTTTTTTTAAAGAGAATGCAGAAGCGTATTATCGTTCTCAAACGTCTCATTAACAAATCTAACGTCTGACGTTTTAGATTTAAAGATCTTGATACTGAGGAGTTCCCCGATAGCAAAATGGAGATTCATGTTTATTAAATAAATAAGTAAATTGAATCAAAGGCTGTAGAAGATGCAGGTCTCGAAGAAGAGGGATTTCAACAGCTCTTAGAAGAACAATGAATTAGTGTCAGTTTCAGGACGGTTTTCTTCAAGGACGGTCAGTTCAAAGACGACCAACTGTCAAAATAAAATCCAAGATGTCAACGTAAACAAAGGCTATTCTGAGAACCGAATATTCTACAGTCCTTGATATGAATTCTTTTTCATATTACCAATATACTTTGACATCAGATATTATAAATAAAACTCAAAAGAAAATTAAAAATAGCAACCTTAATGCAATTTTTACTGAAGAATTCTAATTTGAGATAATTTGTTTAAGCGAATAAAATCTATCATTATAGATGTTGGTTAAATGTTTTTCTGAGGTTGAAGATAATGGATTGCATTTTGATTCAATTTAAGGCTCTCATTTCAAGTCGAAAGCTCTCAAGCGTTTTGAAGCCGGACCAGGTTTATTACGTTAATATACCATCTGCCAAACGTCTGAATTTCGTCAGACGTTTGAGAACCATAATAGACCAGAAATAGTCCATTTGATTGATAACCTCAATAAAACCTTTTAGCTGAAAAAATGAAAGAAAAAGACGAAACAGTAAGTAATCCTTCGTTAAATATTATAAAATAAGTTTAAATCCATAATCTGCTAGGATTGGACAAGCGCAAGCACACTGCGAAAAGTTAAGCATTCTCCTGTTGAATAAAAATTTAATTCCACAACGTTGGAAGGTATCTTCACACTTTTTCATCGAGCTCAAGTATAGATCAAGAAATAATTTGCATGTTTTTTCTTCCACATCCTTTCAGCTAGTAGCTGCTTCAGTCGCTGCTCCTGAAAAGCAATAAACGATACTGACGCAGAAGTAAAGCAACAAATTACAGACATTGCGACAGTCAACTCGCAGTAAAAAGCATCACATTTTCATCCCTATCGCCGCACGAATCAAGGACACTATTGTTGATATAAAACATTCCATCAGGTCTTGCCCACCCCGGTCGAGATACTTCAACGAAATAGTGAGACCAAGCGACGATGGAGACGATAAATAAAGAACTCTTCTTCCACACAGCACAACAATCAACCACACAAACACAAACAAAACAAAAAACAGACAAAATCAACCACATGTACGTGTGTACGCAACCAGCGCGTCTGTAAATCTTCACCGAATGTACAATAATTTCTTCATTTTGCAAACTAATCCCAGGGTGGCAATAATTTTCTTAACTACCACATACAACTACCGTAGCGCACGAGAAAAAGCTCGGTTAACCGTTAACCGATGGAATGGCGGAATTGGGAGGAAAAGCGCAAAAGGTGAAACAGTAAACGGATCTCGCACTCGGAGGGGCATCGGCAGACGCATTCCTGTGCTTCAAACGCAAGAACCTGCCATTGCTTATCTTGAGGAAAATTTATTGCTCCATTTTCTATCCCACGCTGTCATTCCAGGATGAAATACCTTTCGTACTGCTAATGCTCGGTCAACGGGAAACGTTGGAAAATACCACAACGCCAAAGACGTGCAGAATTGGATCCTGATGACACAACCATCCAATCCTGGATGTCCGTGGCCCGTGGGTTACTAACGCCAGCCAACCCAACACAATAGACGAGTGTACGGAAAATGAAGAAAAATTGCTCGTCTTCCTACGGATGGCTAGCTCGAGTGCTGGCTCGTGAACGGGGACAAATATCGCCCATTACAATCTATGGCCAGTTAACCAGCGAAACGAAACTGACCCGTCGTGGTATGTCGGCGCGCTTGGGCTTGGGAGTCATATTTGCTGACCAACAGTACAAAGTGCACAACAGTGGAAGAGGGAAAATGTAACAGGTTTCTTTTCTGCCATCGCCATTCACACTCAATTGCATCCTTCAGCGAGCGTCGCGAGGTTTTATTTTCGGGTGAGAAATTATAAAAATATGCAAATGGCCATGCAACCGGGAAAAGTCCTTCCGTTATGGGAACACTTCTGTAACGCTTAGCTGGTAAAGGGTTCATTATGCAGACACGAATGCACTTGAGCGAACCGAAAAAGCGAATATGATAACGTTCAACTCACCACCTTCAACTCCGAGCCACCTGTAGAACGATGAAATTGTTCTCTTGAGAAAGATGCACCAGGAATGGACGAGGAAGTCCGTTAGAAGTTGCGACAGTTGCAGTCTGCACTACTGCATGCATGCCCACACACTATGGGCTCTTTCTGAAGAAGCATTGGGAATTTCTAAATAATAATATCGCGAGTCGAATTGCTTTAAATTGAAGGAAAAGCGCCATTATTTCCATTATCAACTCCATGTCCGTGAAAGAAAGTGACTGCCCTGCCGTGTAATTTAAATTACTCACCACACATTTCACCCCCATCCGGATTAGTGGTTTCCCTCTCATTTCATAAACCATAAAAAATATATATATCGTCATGCTTTCCTATCACAACCGTGACACGATTATTGCATGTGTTTCCCAGTGTGTGGCCACCCTACTGACACGCTCCTCTTCGAATGGGGCCCGGAAAAGACGACAGACAAACGACCATACCACTGCATCTCGCAGGCACACTTAAACGCAGCCCGGAACGCCTGGTTGAGAGAAAGTAAATTTATTCATTAAAACACTCCCATTTCGCAAAACCCATCCCCACGCGGCTTGCGTGTTGTCGCCAACGTTCCCGCCATTGTGCCACACGCACAGTGTGTCGTTCCGCAAGGTGCACTTGTCGGCAGCGCGCGCTCCCGTTGGAAATTGATAAGCCACCTTTTCTGTGACTCGGGCGCCTGGTGCCCTACAGTGCACATCCCCGACCGGTTTAGATGCATCTTTTGTGGACCCCGCAACGTGGAATGATTAATTATTATTTATGTGTGAGAGAAGGGATTTTTTTCCCCCCTCTAGTACTACGTTGTACTTGCACCGGTGAGAAGCTGTGCTGCTGTATCTCACTAAGAACTTAGATCGTTTGCCTGCCTGTTTGTTGTAGCCTTCCGGTTTCCCTGTCCCGAGCCAGATCACTAAATGTGACACATTGCTGCGAAACGGCAAGCAACCGGTGGTTTTGTATCGCCAGCGCTACTACGTCCCATCGGCTTCATTAGTATTCGACTTCGATTAAGATGAATGTACGTGCGCTGGTACAGCAATGCATTGGGTTGCATACCGATACTGGGACTTTCAGAAGAATTGTACGTTATTTAATCCTTATCTACGGTTTTTGCATAAATATAGCAATAAAATTCAACAGAAAAAATATATTTTGCTATAAAACTACTATCATTTGCTATAAATGCTATAAAAAAGCATAGTATAATAATTAACCTCACTTTTTTGGAGTATATTTCTATACAACTAACGCAAATTCACAGCAAAATAGAGCGCTGCACTGCAACGACCGCAATAAATTGGCAATAAATTAAATGCATTCGAGAGTAACTCATAAACGTCCCTGCGTGAGAGTGGAAACGCATGAAATAGCGCATTTGCCGTTAGGAGTTAATTTAAATTTATGTTGATTTTAATAGGGCCTAATAAGCTACAGAACGCAGCGAGGCTGTGTTGCTTTCCAAGCGAAATTACACTGGTGGATGTAAGTATAAGGACACACGCCTTTTCATTATTGCTAGATGAGCTATTTGATGTGAAGCAGGGGAATATTTAAATATTCGTAAATGCGGACATTCAGATTTTTTCGTTCAATTTAAATAATGCGTTGAAAGCTTAGTGTATATTTGATGATGCATTTGAAAATGTTCAACTAATTTAATGATTTTAAATGCTTGAACTTCACGTTTAGTTTCGAAAATCTATTTACTTGTCCTCTAATGACGATGTACAAGATCTTTCTAAGACAATTAGTTCTTCTTAAATGTTACTAAGCTTAAAGCATAATCCAAAATTAATTTAAATGTCGATTGCATTATGGTGAGCACTGATTTTGAAATTTTTCATACTAAGCTATTACTAAACATTCAAAATATTCTAAACTGAAAAAATACAACAAAAATGTGTAATTTTTTATGTAAAAATGTGAAATTATGTGTAATTAATTATTATTTTTAATTCTTCAAGATCCTTCTTCTACTTTATTAAAACGCTCCAAACTATTATTGGATCCAACATTTTTTAGAAGAAATATTAACTTTTATGTACTTATATTTATTTCCATTAGTGTCCAGATCGATAAATTTAATTCAACCACACTTAAGGAAGGTATTTTTCATCTTTAGTTCGGAATTCTTAGAACAAAACTTTAAAACTTATAAAGTGGTTCAGTCCTGAAATTAATAAAGTCTGTTCTGAGTAAAAATTAATCAAATCACGAAAGAAACCACAAAATGCAGCCCCATTCTTCCATTTCAATTCAATTCAAATAGAAGCCATTAAAAAACGAATGAATCGGGACATTGCTTTCAATAGAACGATCTGCTCGAACCGTTCACAGAGTCTTTAGTCCAATCACTACTTCACTGCAAGGCTAATCAAATGCTTCTTGAGCGATCGGTAAAGTGCATACAATTATGTTGTAAGCGAACCTTACCACGAACGGGGAGAGAAAATCACAGCCAAACGAACCAAACCCTCCCCGGTACGATCGATATGCCTCGGAAAAACTTGTGCTGCTAGGGCTTGCACGGGATAAGATGGAAAACAGTTTAATCGCCCCACCGGTGGTGGTAAAGATATTACACCAACTTTCACTAGAAAGTACAACAAAACCACCAGAGCCCTCCCTTTTTTTTCCTCGATATCGACGGTAAAGAATCGATCGTCTTTACGGCAGGATGGTTGAGTAATTGACTAATTACCGATAATCATAGTGCATTGCACCGTTTGAGATGCTATTTAAAATGTAAAATAGATGCTTTACAGCTATTCATCATACCAGCCGGGAGAATTGTAGTTGTCCCCGAAGGCTAGGTGAAACCAGGGCGGCTATAAATTTACCCCTCCGCATCCCTTCGATGCCCACACCACACGATCGTGACCATGGAATCGAATAATCGCCCATCAGCTTGGGAATTGTCAATTTGTACGGACGAATAAAACGCCAGCTGGTGGTTGCTATCCGAAGCGTACGAAATAAAGGCTGCTGGGCGGTTTAGATATCGCCATAGCTACAGCAGCAGCCAGATCGCCAGATGGACATGAAGCGTTTCATCAAATTTCATATCTGCACTTTTAATGACACCGAGTGTGTCCAGTGGAAAATAAAACCATGACAATACCGAATCATCGTTAAACTGGTAACTTACAACGAAACAAAGAAACACACCCACACCGAAGAAAATATGGACAATTCTGAGCGGGTTTTTACTAACAGGAATATAAGCGTTTACAGGAACTTAAACAGAAATTCGTCCGACATTGGAACGCGTCTGATTGTGATTGTGCAGGAGCTTTACGGAAAAGTTTTGCAGTTGATTAAATTCTGTTGGTCTGATCGATTCCTAACGCTAGAAGCAGAAGCTCAAATAAGATAATCTAAAATATGTTAGACGACATCACACTAGACCTAAAGGAATATCCTCCAAAAATTTCTTTTGTTCAACTTGAAACTCCAAGAACTCCAAGGATAATAAAAAGGGCGTCGTGTACTTCAACTCTGCAGCATCTTCAGCACTAAAAATGGTCAAGAGATTAACTTCCGGTGTTGTATCCTTGCACCACCCGGCACGAGCATTACAGATCAACATCTTCGCCCAACAGTGAAACCACTGGAAGGTTATGAGCAAAGTTTCCCATCGGCAATAGGCGGCGTAATTCGAACCGAGACGGAAACTTTTTGTCACGATGACACGCTACGGTGGCTAGCAAAACAGGCACGTAGGCACACACATCCAAACAAAAAAACCTTATGTGATTTACGATGGGCGGTAGAAACCGTTACAAGAGTTATCTTGCTTCGTGGGGTCAGTGTCAATGGGGCAACGAAGCAGAAAAGAATCAAATAGGACGTGTTGCCTCTCAGGGGGCAACACTGGATACGAGATTGAATGTGACTGGAAAGTTCAAGCAGAGCGTTAAGTGACAGCTACGCCACACAATGCTCTGCTGCTGTTGAAGGTGATGTAACTGACCACAACAAATCGTCCACCTCGGTTTTTTTTGTTGCAAAACAATGGTGCGACACATTTCCATTGGAACTCCACATCCGATTAGAAGGACGCACCACTATCCATCCAAACCACTTCACGGTGCAATTGCTCTCACATACAGGATCATTCAATTATCGATGCGCCGTCGTCGCTGCACTGTCACGTTAAAGGCGTAGTGTGCAACAATTATCCCATTATCTACAGCCCACAGACATTAAATTACACCACCACACGGCCATTCCTTTGCAGTGGAATGACGTCCAAAAGGGGGTTTTGTCTACCATTTTCCCAAGACCAGTAGAAGCAACAGCGACCAAGATGGCACCGAAGCCCGGAATACTGCTAGACAATGACCTTATTCATGGCAGCTTTCGCCAATTGCTTATCGCCGGAAGTTCCCATTATCGATTTAATGGATGTCGCTATCGTTTGTGGAGCGGATTTTGGCAAATTATACTCCACATCCTGCAAGTCCCTTTTTTTGCAATTTGTTGGACGAAGCATCTATTGGAACTTTACGGAGATTCTGTAACGCTGTGGCAATTTTATTGTAACAGTCCCGATCGGAATCTTGAAAGCAATAACTACAAACTTCGATAAGTGTAGAAGAAAAATAACATTTGCTTTAATTATGGTCACATAGCTCACTAGAAGGGCGTTACAGAGCGTTACAAAGCGTTACCATTTACAAAACAATTGTCAAAATATTCTTTTTGTGTGTTTTACTACCTCTTTAAATCCTTTGATATCAATTTTAGGTTATCAGCTGACTTCAATAACATATTCTTTGAGAGTTATCCCATATTGAGGGTAAATATCAAACTTTCATCAAAGATGCGAACATGTCTTGAGTAGCACACATGTCTCTTCCATCCAATAGAAAGTAGATCCCGTCGGAGCTCATACACAAGTTACGGCTTTATGGCATCAAATGTCCTGTGTTAACACCCATCTCACCAGCCGACGTAGACAGATTCGTTGACTCCAAACACCGGCAAAACTCCTCCAACCGGCGACACACGCAGCCAATCAACCCTTGCGCTACCGAGGCTAAACAACATATTTATTGCTCTTTGATCTTGATCATGCACTGCTCCGGTAGCGTGTTTACGGAAAACGGTTTCCGTTACAAATAGTCCACACTGCCACTTGCGCTCCAAAGGAAACAATCGCGCCTCCGCTTCCTGGCACCGAGAGCCAGTGAGTGTTGGGAAATTCGCACGGAACGCAACCACGCATACCAGCAACCGTGTCGCCCAGACGCGTAAATGGAACCTTTTGTGGAACGCTTATCATCACCGACGCTATCGTACGCAGCCACACAAAGGATTTTATTTTTACGATAAACCCACCTTCCGATTCCTCCGATTTGCCCAACCCTTGGGGCAATAATTTCGCGAATCTTTTATTTTGCTTTTCCCCTTACTCCACTGTTTGTTCTGGTACATAAAATCGCAAAGCTCGTGCACAACGTCCCACAACCCCAGCCACGGTGGGAGGCTCATAAAATCCCATAGCTACTACCACCGGGAAGTGAAATGTTCCGCCGTCGGTAAAAACAAAAAGCCAAACAAGTGCGACCCATAAAAAATATTGTCCTTTTTCGGGCGGCGGGCCCAAATCCTCGGCCAGGTTTTTCGGTTAATATTTTATCACAACGCACCGTGTGGCTCGGGATATGAGAGCCTGGATAATGTTTGGGGAGATATAAAACAAAAAAACAAAACCTTCCCCCGGCATATCATCACATGGCCACGTGTTTCCTTTCATCTTCCAGTTCGTTACCTTCTCCAAGCACGTTCAAACACGGCACCCACACCGACAACCATTTGTTAGACGAGTTGTTCGTCGCTTTGAACCAGTAGTTTGATGAGTTTACGGGAGCAAGCGTGAAAAAAAAATCAAAAATATTAAAATCATTGCCATCATCACACCGAGGCGCAGAGGAATGTGGCCACGCCGGTACGGGCACGTCGCCTAAGTAATTAAAAGCCATGTACGGTTTGCAGTGCATGAAACGAGCTCGCTTGGGCACATAACACGCGTGGTCCATTACAGCTTCGACGACCAACCAAGCTATACTGTCGGCCACACATTCGGATAATCGAAAACGGACCGAATCAATTTCAATCCTCCGTACGGGTGTACGGATTAGCAATGCCATTTTGCCGGCGGCGGTTCATTTATCTCCAAAGTGATGCCCACGAAATCACGTACCGGGTCCACCCTTTTCCGGGTAGGTGGGCAGATAACCGCGATATAACGATAGCATACGTAATGACAGCTTCCGAAACGTTCATGTTATACGATTGGACCGTTTCCATCCGTTTGGAAGGAATCCGTGAAGATACGGATACTCATCAAATGGGACGTGGACAACAGACGATACGTTCTGGAGCTTACAAACGGAAAAATGAGTTTGCTTACAGATATATGAAAGAGATGGCGATGCATTTCACAGATGGAACTGGACGAAGATTTTCCTACAAAAAATTCCAGGAATCGAACTCCAGGAATTCAGGAATCCCAGAATTCCAAGGAAATTGTTAAAATTTAGAAGAAGCTTTCGCACATAATCACAGAATTAAACATCAAGCACCTCTTCACGAAGGACTCATCAGTGTCTTGTGGTAGAAGTCTCTCGAAGGCGGTGATCTCATTAATAATGTCTATCTAAATATTATCTCACTGAAATCTCCCATTAAGCTTTCCTCAGCGGATTAACGACGCATTACAACGCATACTTCGGCAGTTCATGATAAAATGCAAACATGCAGACACATACACAGGTGTGTAATCTCGTCGACTGGATTACACGATTAAGTGCACAACTAATGCAGAAACATCCACATGAAGTACACATGAAGTACGATACATGAAGATGTGATGGATTGTTGGAACTTGGTTGGAACTTGGTCCAATGGCTGCTTACAATTAATTATTAACCAACTCTAATCCATCTTCAGATGTGCATTACCTTTCGTTCTCGACTAGAAACTCGAGGCACTCAGGTATGATTCAATAATCGTCCAACAAACACTATTCCAACACCTGCTGTATGCGATTGAAAATTCTTTCTCTCTATCTCAAGTTATCGGTACACCCCAGCAGAGTATCTTTCCCACGCAGAAAGGCGTATGTCATAACTCATGTCGAACATCATACGACCAACCGAAAATCTGCTGCTCTCCACTCCATTACTGTCACCACCCTCGGGTGACACACTATTTGCTGGAAATGTAATGGAAGTAGAAAACGCACACCGATAACCACATGGGAGTATCGAAATACGTCGAACTCGCTTGGAAGTTGCAAACTCACAGAGCTACACATTAGAAGCGGTAGTTCATTTTTCCCACCTGATACAATGCTCCGATTGGAGCGTGGTACAAGGAGATCACACGTGCGATATACCCTGTGTTCTCGTGTTTCCTCAACGCCTGATCGGATCTCCACAGGGACGACGACATCATTGTGAAACGAGAGAAGATTGATGTACCTCGCGCTGAGTCGCTACACCCAAGCGACCGGCCCCAAGCCACGGTACAATCGAACATCATTCATTGCGAGTTACATGTGGACTATATGCGAACATCGCCACCATATCAGTAGCCCAGTACCAGTCCGATTCACCAGATAACTAATGATAACCGCCCGTGGTGGATAGTGGCGGTCCAAGTACCACATTGTAGCACATAAACGTACGAGAAGCACAGAGATAAAGAAAATGTACAAGTAATTCAATACACCCCATCATCTCCGCATTGCCAAAGCAGATGCAACGAGCCAAATGGCACAGTAATGGGTGGCGTGATTCGGTTCGATATGCACCATTTTGTGTGGATGCCATAATGGACGATGTCTCTAAACGCTTCTGGATGCCATCAAGGTACCGGGGAGTAGTACACCCTTCGTCAATCCATTTGTCATCCCGAATGCTCTTGCCGAGCATCAATTATCGTACGTCCACACAAAATGGATGCACTCACCCCGTTCCCGTCGTCGGGGCGAGTGGAAAAACATGTCCCGAAACGTAGTGGAAATTGCACCAGGTAGAGACAGACCCCCTAGGAGCGGTGTGGAGGTTTCAGGACGAAGAATACATAGGAGTAAATTTAAATCGACATCACATACCACCTAGAATAATTTGATCATACATCAGATCGTGGTAAGCGGTACACCCGCCGGAACATGCCGCAATTAATTACAGCGTACTGCATCTCGGACGACTACCAGAATGACCACTCACCTCCCCTCATTTAGAAGACAGGAAGGGCGGAGAGGTGCGGGGCGACGCTCATCAATCTCGCGGAACACTCCACCATCGTGCATCATCGTCATTGACGATTGCGAGCGGACATACGTTTCATTTCTTTGGCAACGGTGTGACTCGGGCGGTAGAATATTAATGAGCAGCCAGGTCTGCCGAACACAGACAGGGGCGGCGGCGGCTGTGGTGCAAAAATGACATTTTAGTCCAATGCAAAAAATCTTCTTTACTCGAGCCGCCAGAAGAATGATTCATGTCTGAGAGCCGTCGCTAAACTAAAGGACCACAGGTGGCCACAATCGTCAATGCTACGTTTCAAGTTAACCGCGCACGTGTTGTCTTGTGTAGAGTAATTATTCTTCGAGTGTCTGAGGACTCTAAGTGTTGGTGAAACAATTGTTTAAATTTACTATGAATTTGAAAAAAAAGCAAATCATTTTGAAGAACATTGAAGAGCCTTTACTGATTTTTTTTTAAATTAGATGTATTCTACGCTTTCTAATATCGATGTCTCTTAGCTAGCTTTCTGTTTGGAGTTGTTTATTCTAATTCATTCGAATTCATCCAGATTATGTCAAGTCTATCGAGTCAGTTTACATTACCAGATTAACGAGTTGGCTCTAGGTAATCTGATGTGAGAAATAATACTTCTAAATATATTCTGAAGTAGAGATAAGTAAGTATCACACATCATTTTGCAGTGGAACAATTTGAGAATACTTGGGTGGCCCGTTGGGAGAGTTGTATCCACGGACCGGGGTTCAGATCTCATTCGGGCCATTCACCCGAAGTGAGGACTGACTTTCCAACTACGTGGTATAATTAAGTCTCGTAATCCAGAATTGGCAGGCATGACAGAATGGATCGTTACGTCATAGAAGAAGAAATTCTGAAGAATTTCAAAAACATTGCCCAGGAATCCCCCTGACGTTGGGTACTTCAACTTCACAGAAGTCTGCAGAAACTATTTCGTAACTCAATCGAACTCCACATACTTTTGATCTTAGGAATTAAGGCAATATCATTTCCTTACTCCCCTTCGCACTAATACCTCTCACAGTTAATAGCTCATCTTCGTCCCGGCCTAGCAAGCGCATCGATCATACCCGTTCACCCTTTTACCTCCATCTCCACCACGAGACTAATTATCCTCCACTCAACGACGACCACATGCATTGTAGGTCACCTCACCAAGATTAATGCGTTCGCTGAGCGATATCTCCTTCTCCGATGCCCTCTGTTAACACTCTGGCACTCTGGCGCACATCCGCAACCAGCTATGACATCCCTATTACGATCAGAACTCGTGGCTCGAAAAACCCTGCAATTATGGGAAAACTCACGACATCCGGTGTTGGAGCAGAAGGCGGCCACATTTTCCTCCAACGAGGTGATATAGAAAGCGCAGCGAACGGGAGGAAAAACAAATGTCACCAGTGGAAGGGTTCGTTCAGGCACCGTTTAAATGAGGCCAATTAAAATGGGTCACCCGGTAAGGTACGTCGTCGTGGGTTAACAAAAAAAAACCCCCTTCTAACGGAGGGTGAGTGTTTGACGCCAACCATTTATCGGTGAGTTTAATGGAATGCATTATTAATATCATCCCGGGATGAATGGCTTTCTGCGTTTTCCCGCTTCCCGGCGTTTCATCATTTCTCCGGAACCTATTACACTCCTGATCGCTTGAGAGGAAGGCATTCCAGCAGAATAAAGAATACTACACATTTAGCAGGAAAAGTCATACCGTGCATCCTTATGTGGTTCTAGGCATTATGTCATCCTTGTTTGGTCCTCTTGGACGATGGCGTCAGTGTACATGATCCCATGATCAAACAATCCTGCCTCCAGGGCTGGACGTTATTTAAACTCAGCTGATTAAACGAATCCCAGGAAAGGGTAAAATTCCAATATTCCAAGTTTTTCCTCTCCTTTTCGTGAAAAGCCCTCTCTTGGCGATTGATAACTGTTGAGGAACCTAGGGATGGTGTTGTGGTTTCAACCTTCCTTGGGGTTTGGGGGCGAAAATTCAAAAAAGGTCATGGAAAATATGTTCCCAAGCTACAAAGGACCTCTCAGCTGACAGCAATGTTGACCCAAGTGCGCAAAAAAAAGGTCAAAACGAAATTGATACATGGATTCTTCCCCCTTTGTTGGCCTTATCGAACGGACCCAGGGTTGATTTAATAGGAAAAATGAAATAGTTTGTCTGCTACCCGTGGCACCAAAAAGGTCGAACGACTCTACTCACCACTGTGATCGGATAGATCGGGTTCAGGATCGTGAACAGGAGGATATGGTTGGGGCGTGTCGCAACGTCACGCTTCCGGCGTGGTTCGTCTGTGACGTTGATGTTGTTGTTATTGTTCTGCAATGACAAATAGAAACGACGGTGCATAATTAGTTATATTCGAGCATTTTTTTGGTTTGCGCAAATGAGGATACATTTCACTCATTAAATTAAATAGACGTAATTAATCAGAACCACGCAGAAAAACGGGGGTAAAAGAGCGAACGAGCGACGGAGAGAGCGAATTTTCTTCGGCGTTTGTTATGAAATACGATTCGACGGGACGGTCTAGTTGAGGGAGTCCTAAATTTCCACTCCAAATAAATGACGGATTGGTATGTGCCGTTTTCCATTCCAAGCTTGAACAAGAACACGTGTACGTAACGTTCCTCCCATAAAAAAAAATCCAACCAACGACGATAGCAAATAGCAGAGCGCGAAAGCGAGAGAAGAAATTATAAATCGTAAAGGGAGTAGAGCAGAGAATCGCATCGTTTATTTATACGCGCCCATGCCGAACCGTGTTTAGTACGAATTTAACTATCGTCCAAATGTGTAATTTATTTTTAAAACACCGTTTTCTCCCCCCGATGCATGGAGTGATCGTCAATACGCACACCTACACTGATGATGACGCCGATGTGGTGACGGAAAACACTGGGAACAAAATCAATACCAAACTCGCCAAAACGTACACACTCAGCCTGCTCAGCCCGGCACAAGAAGGAAAAACCCCATCACCACATTTTCCATTCTCTGGCCGGGTAATGAAGCAGCTAACAGCTCGAAAGCAGTTCCACAAATCGGGTAATTGCTTGGTTTTAAGAATTTTATCCATGAACCGTGGTGAACAAAACAAACAAGATGCACGGGCACCGTCATGATCGACGGGTTCGACGTCGCAGGAGAAAGAGCCAGCTGTTTGCTCACTAACGGGCGAACCAGTTTTTTTCTTCTGTGTCTGTGTGGAGTCTAAAATTACGCCATTAGAGTGGTACGCGCGGAGTGAGTGAGAGAGCGAGTAAGTTAAGTAACAGCACATGAGTTAGTCGGCAATAAAAAGCTAAAACGAATTCTGTCTGACTAATTTATGAGGCATTGGATTTTGGAGCACTTTTGCTGTTGTTGTTGTTGTATGTCTTGAGCGAAGGAGAAAGCCTAGACGGATTTCTTTTAATGGTTTAAAGGAGCCAGAAAAATGTAACAGACACGTGCAACCACCTCAAGGAACTTGAGATTTCATATGAAGATCTTCGGAAGTTTGCTCAGTTGTTAACACTAACTTAGGCAGACGTGTAATCCACTCGTAAATCGTTCAAACGTGTTCAAGCTCAAGGTAGAGATCCTGG
>AXCM01007282.1:0-14669 GCA_000473375.1 Anopheles culicifacies
AACGACACGGCCCAACCGTGTCCTGATGTACCTTAAACCTTTTGATCGCCTTCTTTGACAAAACCCCAACTCTTATTAGCTTAGTGATATTGAATAATATGTTGTTTAATAACATAGGATAGTACAAAGCCGGTTTATGTACAACAACAGTGTGTGGACAAACTGTCCGACTAAAGTTTTATTATCCGAAACTCCTTGTTGGTCGTTTTACGTTTTCGATCTAGAACCGTTACTCGTCAGTGCACCCAGTCTGGCAGCAAACGTATTGCGCAGATGTTGGTAGGGATGGGTAAGTTCCGAAGGGACGATCGGAATTCCCACGGCTCGACGTACGCGAGGTGAAAGAAGAAGCAAATTCTGTCCCAAACCGTAAGCGCTCGATGTGACCCAGTACAAACAGAGACACTATCGGTTTGAGAAGACGAATTATTTGTTGTGGTCTGAAAAGAACCGCTTTTAACTCACCGAAGGAACAGACGCAGCTATCGGTACCATTAGAACACTTAACGCCCGGAACAGGTTAGTAAAGATGGTTTGCAATTTGGAGGGTACTTTCGTTCGGGATGCCGCCTGTATCTGTGGTGAACGATCGATTATTGAGCTTGCGATTTATTTCGATTGTCTTTACCGTTGCCTTACCTCAATAATGCTAAGATTAATGATGCCTAATGTTACGGGAAATATTAACGAATGATCCAGCTCGATTAGGTTCGGTATCCATCCGAAGCCACCAAGCGTAAGCTCGGTGTATGCGATCTGTGCCTCGATCGCGGTCGGATCGGGCATCAACGAGACCAGGTTCCGGATCGCTACCGACTGCACAATCCACAGCGGTATCTGACCCCATAGCAGCACCATCGTCTTTGCTGGATGACAATTTTCTCTCACAATAAGTTTATTCCATTGTTTCTTCAGCTGAAAGGAATATCCCCCCAAAAGCATGGTTGTTATTACATTTGTGTTGCATGGCAAGGCCAAGCGCTTCTCACCGAGTGGTTATACATGATGCGGGCTTCCTTTTCGGTCCAGTTAAACTTTTTCATCGCGTACGCCGTTTCTGCTTTCAGTTCTTTAATCAGTTCAGGCATTTCCAGTGATATCTGCTCCAGTCGGGTCAGTATTTTGTTTTGATACACTGCCAGCGGGAGGGTGACTAACGTACGGAGGCCTACCGTCGTGAGGACGATCGTGGCCCACCAGGGTAATCCGGTGAGGTCGTGCAGGTTTATCATACCATGTTGCACATAGGCAACTGGGGCACTGTGTGAGAGCGATTGCCAAATGCCACTGACGGTGGCTTCATATGAGAAGGATCTCCGTTGTGAATGGATGATGCCGTACGTTGCACAACGGGTCGATCCGTGCGGGAATCTCGCAAAAGCGGCCGTACGGGCCAACGTTCGTACAGATCTTAGGTAGCTCATGCTTACCTACACTTAAAACACTAAGGAATGATGAATGAGAATCCGGAATAGATACAAATATATATGAACAGATGGAATTTAGAACGATTTTGGGCGCGGGTGTGTGTTCACAGACAAAAAAAAGTGTATGACAGATTGGTTAGAACTGATTTGCCCGTAGCTTTCTGGCGTGATGACCGAGACATGCCAGTATGCCAATAACGCCCAGTATAATGCCAATAACCAAAGCTGAAGCATCACCGAAATCCATTCCGGCGGCTGCTGCTTGGTCCACGCTAAGCACCAGGACGATCAACAAAAGGAAAGCAAGCTGGTGAATCATTTCACAAAACACAGGGGAGGACACTTAAAGCACAGGAAGTTAAACTGTGAACTGCTGAAGTAGGTTTAATGTTTTCTATTCGTTATCAGCTTAAATGGTGCGTTTTTTGTCCACAATGCATCAACAAGCGATTCAATCGAAGATCCCAAAACTCACCGTGTTTTGATAAGCGGCTGTCATGAACTGTGCGGTCATGTTGGTTGTTTTGTTCGCTTTACTATCAAGAAGGCCAAACCATGGAAATAATAGCATCATTTTGGCAGCATTTTGAAATGTAAATTTCCAAAATAGGATGCGAAGAAAGAATAGGAATAATTTCATATTTAAAATTATTATTTTGCTTCAATAGTAATGCCCGGTGAAAATTATCTGTCAATAATATTACCCGCTTGACAATTGCCAGGCGAAATACGGGCGAAAAGGCTAGCTGTCAAAGCTTGTGTTGGTTGTTTTGGAAATCTTTACAACAAAAAAATCTAGGCGTATCGAAAAGCAACTCCACGGATTTGAGCTGCTGTACGGTGGTGTTTCCGAATTGCTGTTAAATTAAATTTCAATTGTCAGCTGTTTGTGTGCACGGTGCGATAAAGCAACTACCTCAGGAACCACCAGCAACATGGCAAAGAAAGCGTTCCAGCATCAGGCAGGCACGGCCATGGAGTGTTTGAGCGTAAGTTCACCTAATGTCGTGTTGTGCGTTCCCTTGACCCTTGATCGCATTGGAGGAGTAATGCATGATACACCTTCGCCTTGAGCTGATGGGCCCTGGCAGTGGGGAACTCAAGATAACCTTCCGGGGCCGTCCGCACCCCAAAGTAGCAAGCTTTCGAAGGGCGTTCCGATTGACCTTCTCCAAGGTTCGGTGGGCAGTGTGTCAATTGAAGTGTAAACAATTCGTTCGAATACATCCAAACGGCCGTGTAATGATGTACTATGATTCAATTTTTTGAACCACTCATCCATAATTTGTTCCGCAAACTTCCACCATATTAGCGTTCGTTTGCTAACGTTACGTTTGAACTCATTTCCAGATTCCCATAACGTTACACAAAGAGAAGGACATCGACGAGGAAGGACGAGAGGTGTTAAAGTGTGGATTCAAAATTGGCGGAGGCATTGATCAGGATTTTCGGAAAAGTCCCCAGGGTTACACGGATTATGTGAGTATGGTTTGGGATGTTTTTTCCTCCCCCCGAGATCGAACTAAGCACACTAACAAGGCTTATTGCAGGGAATCTATGTAACGGAGGTGCACGAAGGAAGCCCAGCGGCAAAATCGGGCTTGCGAATGCACGACAAAATTTTGCAATGCAATGGATACGATTTTACCATGGTTACGCACAAAAAGGCCGTTAGTTACATACGTAAGAATCCCGTCCTCAACCTACTTGTTGCAAGGAAAGGCGTTACCTCTACCTAAGCACAAGCCTACTACTACTACGCTAGCTGGAAGGAAATTCTCAACAATTCGCAACAGATAAGGAACGGATAGAAAGCATTCCTTTCGCCCAAGAGACAGGGAGACCGCACGACATTCCATGGTAAAGTATCCTAACTTCAATTTACGGAAGGGAATTCCGCATTTCTAGCATTCCAAACAATAGTTCTTGTTTGTTAGGAAGTCACAAGCTACTTTTTTTTAGACAAGCCCGATACGAACCCTCTTTACTTCCATCACTATCTCTCTCCCTCTCGCTCTCCCTCTCTCTCTTTCTTATGGACATTTTTCCAAAAGCACTTCTTGTGTGCATACGTCGCAGCTAGATTTTACACGCATTTTTGCAAACAAAAGAAGGAAAGGAAATCGTTTTTATTGCATATTTCTATTGATTATTTGTAAGCATGTTTCTCTAGGTGTAGTAATGATGATCGTGTTAGGTGTTAACGCTGCGCATACATCTATATAGAGTTGCTTACTAGGGAGGTTCTCCTTTTTGTGTGAGATTTTAGCGCATTTTAGAAGTGAACGATGTTTTGTGGTAGTATAATGGTTAAATTAAAAAAAAGGAAACAAAAACAAACAAACAAAATATAGGACGGTAGGTAGGGCGAGCAGCATGACAAATCGAGAAGAAAATGGAGGAAAACACACAACAGAGCATAATCGAAACGAAACTTGATAGAAATATGTATGTTGGATGGTGTTCTTTTTTTGTACCCAACATTCACCGTAACACGTGCACATACACGTGCGTATATTATAAAGACCATCCTCCGTTACGGGATGAGTACTCGTAGTGAAACAACGGTGGGTCATCACTTTCATATTTTAGCTATTAAACATGTATGCCAAAGTAAGATTAAACTACGATTAAACATTGAGCAAAATGTGCAACGAGATGTGACACTAGTGATAAGGTGAAAGAAATAAGCGAATCCATCTCTCTTCTATTGTTATATATTTCTTTTATTATTCCATTAATGGTATTCATCAAAGCCAAATGGTATTGTTCGTCTAGAGACAACGTGGGACTTACAGTATCCTTCTGTTTTTTTTTGTTTTGTTTGTTTTAGCAATTTCATTATATATGATCCCATGCGGTTGTGGGTGGTTATCGTACGCACGTACTACGCACTGAGAATATGTTTCACACAAACGAATGTACCATTATTTATAATGTTGATGCGGGGTGAAACCCCTGGGAGGGGACAAGAAACACATACATACACATTTCTCTTTTGGTTGTGCACAACGGGTACTACATCATCTGTAGTTATTGCAATTAATATTGCAAATGTGCTTAGCATTCCAAATAGCATTATAGAAACACACCAAACACACCAAGTAAAGGAAAGGAAATGAAAAACATGCCTAGCCTATGTTGGAGGCATTTCGCTGAAAGGAACAAAAGGCCCGTGACACGTGTTTCAGAGGAAAGGGCACACGCGCGCCACAGAGACTGCACGCCAATTGCAACACAAATGTGTAAGGATTGTGCTTGTTTTTTAAAGTAATTTTCATCATCAACTTCTTGCCATTTAGTCCGATCACTCCAAAGATCGTGTGGCTCTCTTTCTCTCTGCTAACCCGCCTGTAAGCTTCATAGTTGTTGGGGGGAAATGTTATTTAAAAAATCCGTTTATATCAACAATGCACACAGGTGACACACAGACAAAGCAATATTGCTTGCGTTTGCGCGTGGCCAAACCATGTAACGCTGCTTAATTGTTCCGTATTGATAACGGCACTATTGCTACTACCACCATTATTACGTCTTGTTTGTTTGATTTCCCCTTTTCTATTACTTGTTACACTTGTTATAATTATTTCAACAAAACGTGCCTTTTTGTAGCCATTTGTTATTTGTTTCGATTCGTTTTTCTTTTCAACACCCCCATTTTCGTTGAGCGCAATTTCCACTCTATTATTTTTAAATAATTTACCTTTTTTTTTAAATAGAAAAATAGAAATAATAAGAAAAAGGATGCCGAAAGGGAAATGTTTAGTACAGATGATAGACTTCTATTTCATTTTTTGTGAGATATTCGCAACATAACACAAAATCACTTGAATGTAAAACAATTAGTAAGAAATTAAGTATGTTTCTTCAAGTTGAAAGTAAACTGCTCTCGTCTGTACGGAACTTGATAATATGAATAACTTATTCACTTTTTTCATTTAATTTTTCCTTCATTCACCATTCAATCTTCAGCTTTGATTCATGTTGAGCTTCATTTTCTAGTTTTTTAATTTAGTTTCCTTATTTGCTCGTTAACCACCATTAGTTTAGTTTGGAACCAGCTTTTGTTGGGTGTGTGTGTGTGTGCTAGTCCATTTGAAACGTTGCACCACTGCCATATCTCACCATTAGCTTCAGTTACTTTTTTGATGTGATTCGTTACGTTTGTTTGTTTCTTTTGCTTTTGCTCTAACGTAGCGTTTTTTTGTTGTTTTGTTTTGTTTGCTTCTCTTGTGTGTTGTTACCTTTTTTTTCTTCTTTATCACAGATGATGTTAAAATGTCAAGCTTTTACGTCTTGAACGTTTTGTTCTTTAGCTTGTTCATGTTCACCGTTTTACACTTTGTCGTTCTTTCTACTGTTACGTGTTTTATTTTTTTTTTGTTTTTGCTTAAAAGTGAACCTTTTTGTATGTTGTTTCATGAAACGCTCTTGTTTCGTTTTGTTTCACATTTTTCTACACATTTTTTCATCTGTCTCTTCTTCATGTTCCAGTGCTATATGTTTCTTTTGCATCTGAGCTTTCCACCTAGGAGTTTTTGTTTGTTTAGTTTTGTTTGTCAGCATGTTTCGAAGGGGATTCTCGTGTGCTGATTTAATACTTTGGCTGTTGTTGTGTTTTTATCGCAGTACGTGTGTTATTCCCTCTCTCGAGCGCCGTCAGACACTATCAAAATATATAGAATCCATCTGCTTACATGTTTTTTGCTTTATACTTTACTTTTCCTTTTGGTTTTGCGCGATCAAAATGATCAAATGAATTGGTTTTTCTTTTATTTCATTTATAACACATAAAATACTCTCTGTTTTTAAACAAACTTTCGTTATCTGTTTTTCTTATGTTTCGTTATGTTTTTAAACAGTTCTATTCTTTGTTGCTGTGGAATGTATGTTTCTTTGTTTCTGGCACAGTTTGTTTTCCTTACGTTGCACATAATTCCTTCCTCTTCCATGCGCTTTAGCTCCACTGCTTAGTTGTTATTGTCCTATAGGCATGCCTTTTTGGAAGTTTGCTTCTTGTGAGTTCTCTTTGGCATTTGCTGGAGCTAAAGCACACGGATTTCATGGCATCGTGTTGGATGTTGAAATAACCCACACTATCGAGTTTGGAGTTGTTTTGTTAATGTAATAGTTGTTTCATTCACACATGGTCAGATCTTTATTTTACAGTCTCTACTACTCTTGCTTTGCGCTCTTTGTTTCTCTACTGTTTGTGTTACTTTTGTTTCGTTCTTATGTTTTAGTGAGCACATGTCTAGTCACATATGTTTGTTGTTAAATCGTGCACCACATGCCTAGTTCATTGTACTTTTACAGCTTTTACCTTCACGCGCATCCGTTTTGCACCTTTTATTAAAATTTGTTGGCCATTTACCTACTCCATTGTATGGTTTATATGTTAAGCATGCTCGTACCACCATTTCGTTTGATATTTGTTTGCATTTGCAACAGGCTGTTGTTACCTACATCTATCTCATCATTTGTCTTAAGTTGTTCGATGTTACGACGATACATTTACGGAACACGTTCGCCTACTCTCGCTTGCGTGACTCTCGCATTGAATTGTTTTCGTTTGCTAATCTCACTAGTTGTTTGTTTCTTATGTTTTCTGCTAAGGCGCTCACACACTTGGCTTGTCTGGTGTGTGTGTGTGTTTTGTTTTTTACCTTTATGCTGTAATTGTTTGGTGTGTTTGGTGTTTTAATTACTATTGTTTTCTCCTCCTTTTCATGTTCGGAAGTTGTTTGCTTATTATCTCTTCGGGTATTTGTTACAAATATAAAACAGCATTTTCTGTTCTTTTCCACCGTTTGCCAGGCAAACAAAATTGTAACACAAAACTTGGGTTGGGTTTGCATTGTGCTCATAGGTTTACTGCACCCCAAAGAGCGTGTGACAAGAATGGGGGCACAATATGTACAATTTCACTATATATTTTGTTCTTTTTAAATTAAACGATTTTCTAAACCTGCTCCTGATAGCCAAAGCGAGTAGGAGGAAAAGGAATTGCTTCGTAAACGAAATGTAACGACCATTCTGTTGCTGTTGGTTTTTTTGTTGACCAAATTGAGCATGTCAGCTTTAAAAACGTATCCCAAGACAGACACTCTATCAACCGGATCCTCGGACCTTTCGGACTATGTCGAGACTTGTGTCGTTCCTCAGCTCGTTTCGTTTGAGGTTTTATGGGTTTTGTTTTGCTCCTTTACGTAAGTAAGCCTGTGTTTTATTCGCTCTGAAACTAGCGCTGGCTGACTTTTTGTTGTTAAATTCCTGTTCACCGGTCCACCCCCGTCCGTCCCGACGCTTATCTGCTGGCACTTGCTTATTGTGAAGGACTTTTCTTCTTTCTTTTGATTGCACTGCATTGGTTTGTTTGTAACGCTCTTTGCATTTGCTTAATTCGTTTCTTCGTCGCATAAAACATCGTTCATTTCCGCTGTTCGGAGTGTTCGTTTTTGTTTCTGTATGTCTTCTTTAAATCGATTTCGGCCGCTGTCCTGCTTTTCCCATTCGATAGTATCACAGATGTAGGTTTCTTTTTGTTAATGTAAAGGAATTGTTTGTTGCTTTGTATGTGCTGTTGGTTTATTCTTCGCATTGCGCTACACCATTTTCGTTACACATGCCCTGGTTTTGTTGTTTTCTTTGATTGATTCTATTCCTCGCCAAACATGTAAGCTGTAAAACTACTATTGTAAACGTAGTTCCCTTCTCTTAGATCTCTCGGAATTTGTTCTAGTGTGCCTGCTGCCCAACCTGGTTGTTCTGATCCTGCGGAACAACCGCACGATCTGATCGACATCTTCCCCTTCCTCTGTTTGCTACTCTCTTAGACAACTCTCGTCCCTTTTTATTACATCATTGTTGCATTGCACTATTCTTATCGTTTGTTTTCAATTTTAGGCACACTTTGTTGTAACAGACAGTGTTTTGTTCCCTTCTTCTTGCTTCGTCTTTCTTCTTTCTTCTATAAAATGTCCTTTTTTCATTATGCTTTCCCAACTTTCATGCTCTATTGCAGTACTTGCAACTTTAATGATCTGTTTTCTTTTATTTTATCTGCCTTTCTATCACTTTGACGATATTATTCGTTCTTCTTCAATTCTTGCGTAATGTTTTTTGTTTTGTTTTAGCAATTTTGTTAACCGGTACGTTACAGCTTTGCACATTAATCTTTTTTAGTCTTGTTCTACTCGTTCATTATCTTCTTGATGCGTTTTGTAAAGGACGGCTTATGGTGTTTTCTTTTTTTGCTTTTCGCTAAATTGTTGGGTTTTTGTCTGCTTTCTTCTACAAGTCAGTTGAGATTGTTCGCAAATTTGTTTGCTTGTTGAATATGTTTGTTTGTTTGTAACTTGTATGCCAGCCAGCTAGCCTCGTACTAAATTACTAATTTCGTTCCGTTTGCTCCTTAAACAGCAGATCGTCACGGACATTTTGAGGTGTTTTAATTCCATACAGTTTATGCTTTCTTATTTTGTGATTTTTAGGAAATTAGTACGCTTTGGAGAGCTTTATCCTTTCTTCCACTGATGATGAGACTCTTTTCTCGATAGTGGTGTCGTCTGCAATATTTCACGTTAAATCCCT
Organism: Anopheles culicifacies; assembly: GCA_000473375.1. Taxonomy (NCBI): domain Eukaryota; kingdom Metazoa; phylum Arthropoda; class Insecta; order Diptera; family Culicidae; genus Anopheles; species Anopheles culicifacies. The sequence continues at coordinate 9,021 of AXCM01007282.1, forward strand.
TCCATTTTACTGATTGATTGGTTGTGGTTTCGGTTGATTATATTATCGTTAGCATCTGTACACAAATGTGCTTCGCATGAAGTGTTATTTCGTTTTTCCATTGATTACTTCAAAACGTGGAGCAGGTTACTTGCGAACAATTGTTAATTAAATTTGGTTTTGGCTGTATGTAACGAACCATTTGTGGAATATAACAAATGAAACTATGAGTGCTGTCGACAGCGTACTGGGTAGCCCAATCATCCTGACGGAACGATTGCAATCTCGAGACGTCGAGATGCTCTGTTAACAAATCAAGCCGTATGTCAGGATGGTGGATTCCGGGCTCTCGAATCATCGACGTACGGAGACGTAAGATCCCTCTCTACACAACAAACAGGTCTAACACAAATCATATATGCTACAATAAATAAGGTACATTTGGTGCAACGTAAGCTTTCTGCAATTTAGTTGGACATGGCCCCGTACGCATTAGCACACTAAACAAAGTACGCACCAAACGTCGACAGTACGCGGAAGCGCACTTTTGGTGCAATTTCGTATTTTTGCCTATTATTTGTTCCGAGCGTGAACAGAATGTTTTCGGCTGGGTTTCGTTTCCCATATGCTTTCTTTTGTTTCCTCTAAGTAACACAAGAGTGGTAATTATCATCACAGATTGGTTGCGGTTTGTGTTGTTCGTTCCTTCGTTATGCGTTGTTTGGTTGGTAGGTTTTCCGGTTTGGCCCCCAAAATGGCAAGATTGTAGTCCGAATTGAGTGTAAATCGTTCCGTTCGCCTTCTATACACCGTCCACACCTCTCCGATCTGGAATGAACGCTCAACAATCAGGGGGGGGGAACAATGTCCGTTAATGGGCTTCACGATCATCTGCCAAACGTCATGTACCGAGAGATCTTTGATTGCTTATTCAAGTCTCCGCTCTTAGTGGATATGTGCACGCAGGATCGTGATCGTAGCGTCAGTGCTCACTGCTGTCCTTCACTACCGAGGGTGGGAACTTTTGTCCCGTGTTTTCTCCTTAGCTCTAGATTTGATTTACTAAAATATATTCGTGTGTATAAATAAATTCCTTACTATTTTCTATGTGTAAATTGGCTTTCCTGCTTCGCGGATACGGATGATTCGTTCGCATTATCGTGTGGGAGGGAACAAAAAAATATTTCCATGCGATACACGAAACGGAACTTGGTTCGTTTTAGGGAACAAAGTTAAAACAAAACAAAAAAAAGTGTGACCCTAAATCGATTGTTCACCCTCTCTCTCTCTCTCGAAAACACCACAGTTGTTTACATCAATGGATTTGCTGTTGATTAAATTGCTAACCTTTACCCAGTTCGCGCGCTATGCGCTTTGCGACGCGGACGTGTGAATACTACTCGATCGTACAACTTCTCTAGGTGGTTTATAAAGCTCTCAGTCTTCCATGCTTGTTACGCTGCTGTAACGCGTTGGTTCGCTTGTTCTTCATTCAACCCGCATCGGGCTGTGCAGCTTTAGTAGGTGGTATTCGTAAGGATTTCTTCTCTTGCTTTCGCTCTTTAGCTTATCGTATTTCATTGCAATAGCACTTCGATCTTCTAACACTACATTCTTGCTACCGTTTTCCATCTTGCACACCAAACGGCAAATCTGTTGTGTGGCATCTTTCGCCACAAACAAACGAACGCAATTGACTATTGGAACAAAGCTCCATTCCATTTTGCGGCAGGTGTTGGTGGCACATTATATTCTTCTTCATGTTCTATTAGATGGGAGAGCGAGAAAGTATATGTTCTTCTTTACTCTTGTTGCACTATTTGTTCATGCCGTTTTGGGCAAACTTTTGCTTACTATCGTGCAACCGTTTCACCTGTGAATGTGCATTATTACTGCAGTAAATTTGAACGATCTTCACCATAAACAAAAGGTATAGGAAAACTGTAAACACATAACAAACAAATACACTACACACAGCGATCGTCTTTGAAACGTGTCGCACTTACTCCATCACATCCTTGCGAATATACTTCAGGATGTACTGATCACGTACCTCGTCCGATACGGGATAAAATCGGAGCGCAGGTGGAAGCGTTTTTGCATCCAACGGACACCACTTTTTGCCAAGCTGTGCACTAATTTCCTGTAAAGATGAATAAAACCAAACGACCGATAAGTAACGATTGGTGAACGGTAAGCATCTTCCTTAAGGCATACCTCAACGAAAGGTGTCACCATTACGGATGGGATGGAAAGATGAATACCGGACACCTCCAGTACGTTCAGCTCGCGGCCACGCAAACGTGCCACACCAACAAGATTGTGCGGATCAAGCACGTAACCGTGGACGATGAGTTCTTGCAGCTTTTTACAACGCCATGCCATCATCACTAGTGGGTCTTGTTCGGTGCGCATCACCAATTCCATGATGTTACGATATTCCTCAATGCGCTAAAAATAAGAAAAAGCAAGAAGTATGCTGTACGTAAATCATTTCTATTGCAAAACAGGACTATCTTACCATCGAATCGACCCAGATCAGGCTACGAAGAGTGTCCTTGTAATGCCGCGAAAGATATTCCAAAGCTTCGCAATTAATCTGCAATTAGTTGAGTACAACAGTGTTACCATTAAATTCTCATGAAGTGCGAATGGAGCAATAAAATAGCACACCTTCTCACAGAACAACACCTTCAGATGGGTCAGTGGCATCGATGGACGAAGGATGTGGGTGTGCAGTATTTCCACCGCTTCGTACGCACACACTAACGTTAGATGCAGCTCGGTTTCTGGATTTTTGCTCCGAAAGTTTGCCCACGCTTCCTCGGACAGCCCGAAATGATCCTCATCGATACCGTGCACGTGTACGACGAGCTGCCGTAACGGTAACAACTGCAGCGTTTGCAGCAACTCATCGCACAAGCTGTCGTAGTCGAGCGTGAGCACACGCAACGAGGTACACTTCTCAAACAGTGGTGGTTCGATCAGACCGAGCGGATAATGTCCGGGATCCTGCTTGACGGTAGCGAACGCAAGCCGTTCCAGAAACTGCGGTTTCGACGTGCACTGAAAAGCAAACGATCTTGTTCATATTGTATCGGCTCGAGAGCAAAAGTAGTGGTTTAACTCACATTCAGAAAGTCCGTTGCGTGGAGCGCAAGAATTTCGGAACATCCCAAATCCAGTGCTCGAAGTGGTGGATTCTTGCGGTTAAGCAACGCTATCAGCGGTTGAACAAAGAGTCTGCAGTAGATGTGTGAGTTAGAGGCAATCGTTGAACGTACAAAACCGCAATGCACTTACTTGAGAATGTAATTCCATTCTTCCTCGGAATAGAAACGACCCGGCGTGACGAGGGTTGCATATTTCGGCAGGATGGAAATGCTGAGCAAACGAGCACTTTTGCCAAGCCTGAAACACGAAACAGGATGCCAGTTTAAACACGCTTATCCCTATGGTAACCACAAACGGCATGCTTACTTGTAGAGAATTTCCGTTGTTAGCTCAACGTCGTAGAGATTGCAGGAATCGAACGTAATCTTCACCTCGCTTACGATATGAGCCAGCTTTTGCAAAAAGAAATTATTCTTTTTGTTCTGCTCACGGGCAACATCGAACTGGATGCGTTTAAAGAATCTAAAATAAAATAAACAATCAGGTTTGAATAGTATGGTGCCAGCAACAGAAATAGAGCGAGAGAGAAAAAACAACAGTTGAATAAGAGGAGAAAGTTGAATGACTTGCTCGTCTCAGTACCTGGGTTGAAAAATCACCGACCGCCAGTGCCAGCATACCGTCGACGCGTTCAACCGATCCGGATGGTCCAAGTACTGGAAAACGTTCGTTATCGCAAGGGCTGGCAGTTGGCCCCAGTTTGGGCTGCTACTCATCACGCTGGTACCGCACGCAGAAGCAGCAACAGCAGCACGTCGCCAATGCCCTTGATCGGAACGCGATTCGGTCACCACTTTCACCTCACGGCTGCACGGCTGCTCCGACACTGCCCTGTTCGCACCGATGTCCTCGGATCGATGATGACGTTCGCTCTTTGTTGCGGGCGCACCGAGCTGTTTCGCTTCCGGTGGCGTACTTCCTCGCTCCCTTCGGCGCCACAAGCCCATCAAACGCTTCCACCAGCAGTGCACGTAATACGACGCAATTTTCCCGATGCACCACCACCACCACCACCACCAACACTACCACAAACAGCACTGCTGCAGGACGGTTTGGTTCGAAGGGGTTGTGGTCGCTCCTGATCGACAGAACTGGCAGCACAATATTGATAGCACTTTCTACAATTTCATCACAGCAACCGTACGTTTGCAGCATTTGGAGCAATATAGCGACCAATTGTCGATTTCCTTCGGTTCGGTGTGTGCACAGCAGAGAATCACTACCAATGTTGTTTGGTGTTTATTCGTTTTTCTCACCTCCCCCTACTGTTTTATTTATGTGTTTTGATGAACTGCTGCTGCTGCTGCTGCTGGTTGTATTCGATACCGTGCACTTTGCTTCGTTTGCTTTCTTCGCTGTTTTCACCCGCTTCCGTAATGCAAGGGAAGCGAATTCAACGCGCAGCAGTGTTACGATTCCATTTGTGGGTGTACACTGTTGTTTTTTTTACGACCAACCCCACCACCCCTATAAAAAAAAACACTGTAATATTTGTTGCTGTTTTTCTTCTGTGACTTTTTTTTGTAATCTACTTTGCACAACACTTGAACGCGCGGAACTGAGGTGGAGGAGAAGATGATCGTAAAATTTTGCTCGGTTTTGCTTGAGATAATGCGTTTTTCGTTTTTGCGTGAAGCGCTCCAACGCAACCCCTTCACAGCAATAAGCGCTGTCTCGAGCAAAAGTGTGATGTTGTTATTTATCTTTTAGCAAAATACTCACATCATTCAAGCTCTCCAACGAAAACGTCAAAAACTCTCCACAACTGAACGAAGAACCATACCCAACTACGGAGTTTGCGAGACATTTAATTTTTATTTGTCTGTTTTAGCATAAGATTTCTTTTACTAATTTTAGTCAGCATTTCCAGCAAACGAAAACAAATGCAAAAGGCAAAAATTAAGAAATTGCAGCCTAGTTTAGTGCTTCCCAAATTTAACGAAAAAAAACATTCCTGGCCGTTTGCAACGTGTAGTCGCTTCTGCAGTAGAAGGTTTGTTGTTGTCAAATGTGACATTCCTGGTGTGTAGGAAAAGAAAATATTATTTTACGAGCAGCTCGGTACGATTGGTGTGTATTTCCATCTACGAAAACCCTTCTTGACTCAAAATAACGCCTGTTAACCTTTTGTTTCAGCCGTCGACAAACTTGTACAATGGCCGGCGTTATTAAAAAGGTAGGTTTAGGTGTTCCAATCGTCCCCATCGGTCCGTCTCGCGCACTGGAATCCCGAGAGGCTACTGATTATGTCACAAACAGCCGGCAGGGGAAAGTGCATCCTCGTGCTAAACTCACACATTTTCAATCGTTTTAGGCTACCGGTTTGACTGGGCTTCATGTGGCCAAGAATCCGCACCACACGCTGACGGCCCTGTACAATAAGATCCTGCGTGCCGTCTCTAAGATGCCGCAGGAGGCTGCCTATCGCCGATACACCGAACAGATCGTATCGGAGCGTGCCAAGATTGTTGCAACGGTATGCTTTCAATGTCGTGC
>AXCM01007283.1:0-14717 GCA_000473375.1 Anopheles culicifacies
ACCCTGAACTCTATCTAAATGTTTTGTTTATTGTATATTATTGTTTATTGTTTATTATAATCATGTTGACTAACGTGGACGGAACGTCTTGTCAGATTTCTTAAACAATAGACGCACTAACAGATAACAGAGATTCCCGGAAACTAGACAGGGACGCATTTACGGGACGTTATGTCTTGTCGCAAGACGAGGGATAACAATACTAAGCTCTGCAGGTAATTCTGGCACGTCGATATGAGACATTAGCACTTTGGCCACAAATATACATTGCGTCACATGTCTTCTCTGCTCGAGAGTTTGCATTCCTAGCAGGAGACAACGAGTTTTGTACTCCGGTCGCGATACCGTGTTCCAGTTTAATTTTTTATTGGCGATTCTAGTAAATGTTTTTTGTACAGCCTCATTTTTTGCGATCCAGTATGCCGAATATGGAGTCCAAATTATCGGATTGTTTTCGAGTATGGAACGCACAAAACAGTTATACATAGCCTTGAAACAGAAAGGATTACTGAATTCACGTGACTGTCTAACAATGAATCCTAGCATCTTATTAGCCTTTTATTAGAAGAAGAAGAGAACTTCGACTCTAACATTGGTTGGGAGACAATTTGCTAAGATAACGAGGACTTTTAGGTGGTTTCCATATTTCTATAAAATTGTAAGAAACACATTTTTTCTCAAACTGATGAAACTCTGAAGTTCTTGCTTGATAGGAATGGAAAATAAATGGATCGAGAATTGATCTTGAATACCAAACCAAACTTCCTCAGATTTCAATTACTTTTAGATAGTCAAGAAAAGGCACTGCGATGATTTTTATATGTTATTCTGGGATTGCAATGAACAAACGTGACTTGATGACGTCGAATAATGGAGTAACCAATCGTATTATGTAAATTCAGGATCACATCATTGCATGAATCATCAAGCAACGATGGTTTATAGTAAATTTATAAGTGTAATCTCAAAATTTGTGATTAAAATCAACAGAGGAATGAAGCTTAACTTTAATTCCCTAGCTTTATTGATCATAATGGTTTATCGGTGTATGATTTACAGCTCAAAAATAACCTTTTTCGACTGAAACATCGCTAACAATGTAAATATGGGGTATAAAATGACTTTAACCATTTCCCTGGCTGATGTTGCCGAGTTGAATGTGTTCCTAAATTAAGTCTAGACGCGATATTTTCGGAATCAGATAATTGATTTCATGTGTAGTTTGTTTAATTCATTTGCGTACGGTAAACATTTTGCTCTCTGGGTGGGAGCTAGATCGGCCACCGGATCAGTACAATCCCAGTTTGCAACACTGGCAAACTTTGCATATCCATATCCACAAGTTGCTAATTAAATACCTAGGGATGTAAATCTTGCCCCGGTTTTTCGATTACCTCTAGCCGCGAGACACGCTTCAGGACATTCGCCCGACGCAAAAGGGCCCGGCACGAATACCAAAAACACTGAGTTGGGAGGCAATTTGTCTCGTAAATTAGTAATGCGAGCAACCAACCTCGACCCGTGTGATGTACGGCTTGCACCAAACCTCGCCGGAAGATGACGGAAGACAGTTCTATTAGCAGATGAGCTTCAAAAATAATTGGAAATCATCGTTCAAACCACCATCAGCGGGCGATAGCAACTTCCCGTCTTCCCATCGTTCCTTTCCCGTTCTTCACCCCAACAGCCGGAACACGAAAGATCTGGTTTTCGGATGATCGTAAGCTTCGGCCATAAGTCGCACTCTTGGGGCGCCTCGGACGCGTTCTGGTGCTCATCAAAAATGCAAAAACGAAGATATAAAACGGTCACGATATGGCGCACCATATGTAGATCGCTGGATGTGTGTATGTATGGAAACGTGTGTTTTTTATCTTCGATGTCCCCTTCTTCGTCTTTCAGAAACAGACGAAGGCATTCGCATCCTCCTGCCACGGTAGCTTCCTAGGATCTTTTATCGAGCAGTGTTCCAAGGAGAGTGAGTGCGGGCGTCCATTTTCGGCGGTGCTGAGGGGGTTTTCTTTTGTCACCTATTTAAAAGTGCTTCAAACCACAGCCCGAACTTTAGTCGCACGCCGGCTGGTGGATTGAGAACGTTGTGTAGAGTGCGCCCCCTGTCGAAAGTTTGCCGAATCTTTTGCCCGGACGGTCCGGTACGAGCAACCAGAACAGTACTGTAGGCCAGCACGTTGGCCGGTGTATATAGCGTATAAATAATACAAACGTCGTTTTTCACCGACGTGTCGTGTCGGGGGATAAGGTGGAATAGTTACGAGCACCATCCAGTGGACATTAGCGACCATTTTCGATTGTTGTGCTGCCATTGCAAATTGTTGAACATTAATAACGGACGTGGAGGTCGTTTCGCGGGAAGAGTTTGTTGCGAAAGCGAAATATACATATTTATGCACAACTTGCTTGTTTTGCGAAGCGATTCAAAGTGAAGCAGCCAATTTAGCAGTTTATAAATTGTGGTGACCATGTGGAGCTTTAATATTGTGGTAAGTGATTAATGGGAGCGCAGGTTAGACTTTGATTAATTGAATTAATAGATAATCTGGATATCCTTCGATTGAGAAGATACCGAAATAGAAATTGGGGTTTTCCGTGTTTTAATTATGTTATAAAATTATGAATCATTATAAACCTTTTTTAAATATTTGTTCTATATTAGTTTGTGGTTTTAAGTGTTTATTTAACAAACAAAAGCTCAATAATGCAATATAAATGATTAATAAGAAAAGCTAATGCAATACAATGAGAGACCCAATATAGAAAACAATAGAATATAAGATTGGTGGCAAATAACACAGTGCGTATTATAACTAGAGCGACACGTTTTATGATATGTATAAAATGCACTTTGACTTTTTTCCATAATTTTTCGTTTAAAGTTCGATTTTGAATTGTTAGGGCCGTATTTCACGGTGCGTGTTTCTTTTTTAGTCTTTGTGTTAAAGTTTGTTTAGTGAATGATTGTTCTGATATTATGTCAAGCTATTTTCTATTAACATATGTAAATATTTTGATTCCTATGTTTGAGGAAACTTCCGCAAAGCCGAAAAGATTTATTAAATTTTCTTAAACAGTTTATTAAAATTTTAAATGCGAGAAATATTATGTTAAATATTATTTAAAAATATCAGTACAAATTTTTTTCAAGGAAAAGTTCAGTTTAGTTTAGTTTATTGACATATATAAGAATTTAAAATTTCTATAAGGAATTTTTCCATTGGTTTTGGACTAAACCAGCCCCTCATGCAAAATCTAAAATTGTATACTTGGTAAGGCAAAGTAAATGTTAAATAATGTGGTGAAAATTATGTATGAGTCAAAAATAGTGAAAGCGATTTAAGTAATTTTGAACGATTTTATAAACATGTTTTATACGATATTTTTGGCTTGTGTTTGTGAAGCCTAAACATTTCTTTCTATAAAACAGTTAAAATTATAGGGAAGAATATGAGAAAAAATTGTTTAAAAAGTCGTTAAACAGCACATTATACAAACCGTACCAACAACATTCTTTTGAAGATATTAAGAAGTAAATGTCAAATGTCATGAGCCGAATGTCCATATGGCTGTGGAACGTGGTGTATGGGAGCAAACAACTTTAAATATAGCTGTACCTTAATTTAATACCATCAATCTTTATAATTTTAAAACATTTGCAAACTTAAACCATTCATATTTGAAATATCGATTGCATGTTTTTGTTTTCATGTATGTATTTGATTCGTTTTCTTTTTTATTTTCGTTCAATCTTCGGTTACAGTTTAAAAAAAAAGATAACTGCAACATTTTATTAGAGCTATCAGTGTTTTTTTTGAAAACTGCCATTTGTGTTCTTAAAAGGGATAATGATAAGTCTTGCATTTCATGCACATTTCTAGCATGTTTAAAGTAGAGGACAAATTCAATCTTCAAGAATTTAAACAATAGAGCTTGTTTGTGCTATTTATGCGTAGTGGATACACACGTCTTATTCGCACAGCGAACGAATTAGAAGTGACTTATTTTCAAGAATTTCACAATTTTGCACTTTATTTTTTTATTTCACAATTCACTTTATGTGACTTAAACATGTAATTTAATTGCCTACCTTTAAGGCTGAACAGAGCTTGCAGATCTAACAAAAGTTCATGTTTTTATTTAATTAATGTATTATTTTATTAAGAACAAAAATTACATGAAAATGGCCGGCTAAACTTTGTTCAAATAATTTTGGTTGGATAGATTTTTTAAACTCGTCAGAAAATGTGGAAAATAGTCTTTGTATAATGCAAATCAGAAACGGGCCCCTTATACGAAGCATATTTAAAGTAGCAAATGAAATTCGTGTTTTTGTTTATTTGTTCTTACACAATCAGCTTTTACTTTCGCTGTTCTTTCTTCTCTCAATTTGTCAGAAACGTATGAAGAACTATTTTCATGGTGGATTATTTCATAAAATTGGGTGTTTTCTACGCGACTGATGAGAACTTCAAGCATTCAAAAATTTTCTACCATTTTTCTTGAAGAGTAGCAATGCTGTTGAACATTTTGAAGCATTCAAATTGGAACTATGACTGAACATAGAATAACGTCTGATTTGCATTACAAAGCGCAATATTTAGGTAATTTTATAAAAAGCTTTAATTTTTGTTTAATAGCCAATCGAGTAATGCAATTAACAATGTTACTCTGTACATTTCAAACAAAATTGGAATTTTGTTTCAGAAATATGGAGTTTCAGAGCATTGTTTATGTAGGGAGCAAATCAATCATGAGGAAATTATCTTCTTGCAAACAACCTGCCTTAACTGCTTCCATAAGATTACGATGAATTAGATTCAATGAGGAAACAAAAACATAATTATACCATTCACCAATGTGAGGGATGTGTTTTCAGATTAACAAGAGAAAAAGTATAACAAATGTGCTCCGGATTACAGGTCCCCTTCAACACAACGCATAGTTGTAACAGAGCTTAATTTATGCACGATACACATAAGATTATTCATTGCCGGAATGATACCAAATCGTACCAGACTCGTGCGATTCACTTCCGCATATGATAGCGCTCATGTATCGTCGGTTCGGTTGAACGGGACGATGTTGTTCGTTTAGGTTTTACGATGGAAACTAGTATTAGCATGCTTTCCAACTCTAATGAGCCAAACCCGTGCGGCCAGCTGGTGCGGCATTCGAAATTCGTTCACATTACTTTACATGGTACGGCCTTGATGACGGATTGCGTTTTTCATCCACGGCACAGGAACCGGTATCTGTATCTCGGCCCGACTGCTGATGTCGGTCGGCCCTGGCCACCACACTGATGTCACCAGGTGTCATCGCGGGCATTAAAAATTCTTGCTTCTGCTCAATTATGCATACCCGGTCGGTCGGTCGGCCGGTGGTTCCACGCACGGGGTGACAAATACTGTATCATAACCATGGCATTTGATCGTATGCATAGCACATTGAAGATGCTACCATGCGTAGGCAGATCTCGTTCGGTGCGTGGGATTATGGCTAGGAGGCCCCCAATTGGGGATGCCAATCGTTGTTGCCGGCCGAATCGATTTGTAACGAATTCACCATCGATGAACCTCGTCCTCGGGTTATCAATAAATTGAAATCTATTTGATGGCATTCCTGGCCGGCTAGATCATCCGGCCATATGTTATCTGGCGGGTTGGTTTCATTTCGTTGCTCATTTTATGCATCTTTCCCACCCAGATGGCCCTTTGTGGCGTGTGCAGCGTGTTTGGGGCTGCACTGAACGACAACATCGACATCGATATCAAGGTCGACATGGACTCGAAGCTGTACCATCAGGGCAGGACGGTAGAAGGTTCGTTCAACTACGGATACAACGTGCCACGGCGGAACTACAATCAGTACCAGCACAAGGTGAAGGGCCCGGACGGCGTGACGTACGGATGTTACGGGTTCGTCGATCCAACGAACGGAACGCATCTCTACCATTACGTGTCGGATCTGAAGGGATACCGGGTGGTGCCACCGAATCAGCCCACCAAGGTATACACCGACCGGGTGGCTAACAGCGTGTAAGTAGTGCCTTTTTTTAAAGAAGCTTTCGATTGCATTGTCATTTTATGACTTCCGCTTAGGACGAGAGCTAGTATTGACGTTTCAGAATATCATCAAATAAGATGAAAGATTTTAGTATATGAGTGTTTGGAAAAGCTTATCAATAATTAAATCACTAACGATTATTTCTTTTATGTTGAAAAGAATTGATTCTATATCATTTAACAATTTTTGTAGTATAAAGTATATTGTTATGTTAAGATTTCACTATGCCAGTATAGTGGTAATGATGTGACTTAATAACGTTTCTTATTTGTGAAGATCTCCGTGTATCTAAAGTATTAAGTTATTAACAAATTTTAACTTTAACTTTCATTAGTAACTTAAAATAGACTTCACAACAGTTTCCTTATTAGTAAAGAGTCGATTTTGGAATAATAAAAGATAAATTACAACTTAATAGTAATAAATCAGGAATTTAGATAGTATCGTAACAAAAACCTAACATGCAAAACAAGGAATCGGGCTGATTTAAAGGCATTCGTTGTTAAAATAAAAAGATTTTGTCTTGATGATCTAATACTTAAGTTCGAAAGAGTTTAATTATTAAAACTTAGTTGACTTTATAAGAAATAAAATATTTAAAGTGTTTGCCTTTATGTTTATTTGAATTGAGGCTAATGTTCAACTTTTTATTTAATCTTTATCATTTATACTAATCGCTATTATTTTAACGTTTTCTAACATACACATTAAATGAGAAATGACTATTTAACACTAGAACATAACTTCTTAACATAACTTCGAATACCTGTTTTAAGAGCTAGTCGAAAATGGTGTTCTAGTAGGTTGTAGAGAATAATAAAATACACACTTTGAAATTATTAAAAATTTGAATATTACGGATACATTAACAATTTTGTATTGCACTTGAAAAATCCTCCTTTTAACATAACAATATACAAACATATTTTTTCTCGGCTATGGTAATAGTTATAAAAATCATTCAAAATTTTAAAGTAACTTTGTTACCACCTTTTCTTTTGCAAATATATTTTTGAATAATTTTATTGATCGTTTTTGGCTACCTGCCATGCATTTTAATTGGGCAAGATACGATTTATTTCATATAAAGAATTTTAGTATTTTTAATATTGTTTGTATTCATTCAATCTTTTCAAAACTTATAGCATTTTTAGCTACTTTCCAAAAGAAGTGTTAGTATTACGACACCCACAAGTAGTACAATCAATTGATAAGCACAGTGAAAAGTTGGTAAACATCGAACATATTTAGAATTACTTGGATACAGAAAATGGAAAACTTTGTGGAAGAATTTATACAGTATATTTTTCAGGAAGCTTAAATATGGTAACATCTTGGAAAAATATAACAAAATTCATCCCAATACACATGTCGGTTAGGAATCCCTCCTTCAAAGTGTGTGTTTTATGATTCTCTACAACTTACTAGAACACCATCTTCAGCTAGCTCTTATAGTTTTTATTTTATTCTAAAAAGAAAAAAAACTGGTATTTGCATAGTTATGTTAAGGACTGTACTAACAAACCTGAGAGAAGGAGTTAGATGCATGAGAGTTGAATGCATACTTCAATTAAATGGCTGCAAATTAATCTTGTTTTCAAACCAATTTGTAAAGTATCTAATTAATTACATAAAAGCTATTTGCAATGAAAACACATTTACCACTCAACCGAAAATGCATTTAATTGAATAGTTAACTGTCGAAAATTACGATCTATCGTTTCATGTACTCTTTTACCTATGATTGCAGAGCCAACATTTACGATTCCGTCGGCGAAACGTACGACTGGGAAAAGCTCTACTTCCCCGATGTGTGTCGGGTGCTGCAAAAGAGCAAGGAGGAACGTAACGAACTGTCTATCCCGAAAGGGTTCCAAGTGAACGATGATGGCACGGTTACACAAACGACACAGAAACCCAAACCATCCTCAACGACTCGTCGAACTGCACCATCGGCCGCCTCACGACCACCACCACCACCACGTCCAACGACAGCACGAGCCACCACGGCGAAAGCAACCCCTTCTCGCACTACACCACGATCTTCTGCCTCCCCAACTCGTCGTGCCACAAACGCACCAACAGCTTCCAAAGCGACTACTCCCAAAACAACTCCAACAACACCAACGACTGCTAAACCAACACCAAAACAGACCACTCCTCGCACGACCCCTCGCCGAACAAACACAGCTTCACCCCGACAGCAACAACAACAACAACCGCCCACTCCTCGAGCTCCCGCACCGGCCCAGACGACACAGGCCAGAACGGCACCGAAGAACACGTTCAAGGCGGACAGTCTTCCTACCCCAGCGCCGAAACCCAGCGGCAACAAATTTGGTACCAACAGGGATAACTTTATCGGTGCACCGGCAACCAACAATGCGGAAACGCTGAAACCACCCCGTAAGTACCGACCACAATCTGGTATTTTGAAATTAAATGTACAATAACATTACTCTCCACTGCATCCACTCAACAGAGGATCTGCAAGCGGTCGGTCAGGATATTTCTGAGCTGAAGCTGCTTCTTCAAATGTTGCTAAAGTCATTGAACAGCTCACCGAAAGCGGCACCTGACTGTGACGATGCCGGTTCACTGGGCCCGGTAAATCAAAACGCCAAGCAAGTGTTCCTGCCGCTGGTCGTCGTGGATATGCTGCCGGGTGGTAGGGGTCAGGGAGTGCCAGCTGGACTACCTGCCGGTGCGCAATTTGCCATCCCATCCGTTGGTTACGGTGCGTCACGGTGTAATACCTGCGGTTAACCGGACAAACGGGCACTGTATTGTCGAATTTATATTTAAGTTTTTTTAAATAAATAAATGAAAAAAAGAAATATCAAGCAATTGCGTTTAAAGGAAATCGTTTTCATGTGGGCGAGCATTTATTTTTGTTTGGCAACCAATTTCATGCCACTTTTTTATTAGGAAAATTGAATTTATCAGGTCGTTATCGCTTAACGTCGCTCGAATAGACAACATTTGTTAGGAAATAAATGATGATGATGATTGAATTCATCCATTGGGTATTGTTGTTTGAACTAAAAACAACTTAAGGACTTTCACTACCAATGCTGTACTTCAGTTTCCGACCAATGCTGTACTTCAATTTAAAATGTGACCATTGCCTCTAACCCAGAGAAGTTGCTTTCGAGCTTCTGAACTGTGAGGGTTACTGTTCATGATTATGTTGAGCATATTATCTGTCATAACAATGTAGAAGCATCTCTTTTTACGCGAACCTCAATACCGTATCGTGTGTCTTATATTTTCGATTTAAAACCAAATTAAAATTCATCAACATCCTCATGCTGTCATGATCAGCTGCATGGCGTGTTTACACATAGATGAAACACACATCTAACATCTTATATTTGATTGCATGTCCTACAAACATTCACTGTTTAGCATTCTGTGAATCGACTGCAACTTAATCGGTTTTCGGTCCTGATCAGATGCCCGAGATAAATTGAATGTTCAAGGCGTTTTTTATTCAAGCCATGTCCAGCAAAACATCAGTTTATTGTATTTACTGACTCTTATATAGATTATTGGAGCGGCTCAGAGGTAAAGCGGGTAGCGACGACTGTCTTCAAACAGCAGAACCAAGGCTCGAATCCCTTTCGTATCGTTCCCCCCCTGTTGACGATTCCTGAGTATCAATCCTGTTACGGGTAAATAAAACTTACGGAAGCTAGAAATGTTAAATCCTCTAGTGACTGTAAAGTCATGGAAGAAGGATTGTTTTCGGATTTATTCCCTATGAATAATTGTCAAAACACTTAAGATCTGTGCCTTCAAATCCAAAAACGTTTACGGCCAAGTTATAAGTGCTTTGGTGCAAGGATGGTTTCAATAGCCTTTTTATTATCCAGGAACACCGAGTAGACGATTGAAGACTTTCACATCACTAAAACCAAATTTAATACTGTCTTATTAAGAGTGACCAAGACAAGTAAGTTATGTGTTGTCAAGTATCCTTCTTGTTGTTCGCTTTCCGTCCAAAGGGGTTCCGTCCATCCAAAATGACAGCTTGCAAGCAAGGAAGCGGGAACGAAAGTAAAAGATTGAGAAGTAACCAATATTTACTGTTAGTTTTTCATCTCTTTCATAATTCAAGTTAACATGATGACGTAAATTAATAAAACATATTATGAAAAATTAAATAAAACAAACAAAAGGCTTTTCAAACTACGTATTGTATTAAATCAGATGAAGGAAACTTACTGGATGCACTAATTTTTTTTTTCTTTTCAGAAGGAATCAATCTTTAAATTCCCAATTGTGAAAAAGATGGTGATAGAGCGTTGAACCAAAAGTTGGGGTTTGAATTTTATTAGACCTATCGATATGCCTCTCACATCCTTTTGATTATTCTCCTTTTTAAGGTCTTCTATTGTAAAAAAAAAAATCTATTGTACACATTGCATACATTTAGGCGTTTTCATCAAGAGAATGACACCGAGTATATTATTAAATATGTTTGAGGCAAACTTTCACCATGTGATAAACATTAAACATCAATCAAAACCAATGAGATAACTTTATATGTCGGCAGATTAAATTTCGAATGAAACCATATAGCTGCTACTATACAAACTGTTCTACTAAAATTTGCTGTAACTCGTTTATTGTTCAGATTAATTTACTTTAGCAAGTTACATTTAATCAAAGCAAGTAAGAGGTGGTAAGAAAAAGAGAGTACAAAGTCCTTTTGCCGTTTAAGACACGTCTTACTTCGTTGGGTTTTTTTTTTTGTAGTGGAAGAGTCAATATTTCACAATAAGTGCAAATTTTAAATTGTTTAAATTGTTCCATTAGCCCTTAACTTTGCCTTGTAAAAGATGATGAGACGATGAAGAAAGACTTTTAAAGTAAAGGTTTATCTTGACAACTTGCCAAGTGCCAAGTTTTCCCATAGCACACCGATGACAGACGAACGCCGGTACCTACCCATAATGAACAAGTTGGCACCTACTTATCATATTGCTCCACAATTGCACCCTTGATGAGCAGAAGTACAAGTAAAGGGCCTCTCGTTTCAAAACTGTGTCACTGGCAGTGCGTTCGTAACGATAGCCCGATTGCCTGAAAAGCACCGTGCGACCAAGGGAACGGTCATATATTTTTTTGCCATCTTGGGATGACCTCTGGTTTGGACGGTCGGTTCGAAACACAATGGCAACAATTGAGAAAAGCCCTGACATTGGTTGATTCACAGCGATCGTTTGATCAACGGGGAGAGGGGCGGTAGTCGTATCTCATGCGTTCATGTTGCACATGTTGCACTCGTTTGCGGTTTGACAGAGCATTAGCACAACATTTCCCGCTGTATCTGCCCATTAGTGTCTATCAGGTGTCTCCACAGCCGTCAACAATTTGGCGTGTGTGCTCTTTGAGTGTGGCAGTGCCGTGGGTAAGTCATATTGCATAACTGCAAACGCTTTGTAGCTCATGGCGACAGCACTGCGGGCTTAGACATGTGTCATAGTGTACATGTATCGCTAGTCGTTAGTTATGAATGTTTGGTTTTCTTTTCTAACTAGGCAGTGAAGAATTTTGTTCTGAAAAGTGTTTGGAATTGCTTGAAAGAGGCTGTCTATTTATAAATTCTCAAATAAAACATAAAATATTTACTAAACGTTCAATAACCACTAATAAACATAAACGAACAACGGAAATAAATTATTCCATGAAACATTCCTGCAAAATGCATTGAATAACGACATGAACTGTAAGAAGATGTGTTCCCACCAACCAAAGCTGTTTTGTCTCTTTACTGCACGCCATAAAGACAAACCTTACGCCGCTAATCGTGCGCACACTGCACACAATGAATGTCGCATGTGTTTTGTGGTTAAACTTTACCACACCTCGCACTTTGACGAAATTAGTTAAAAGAAAACACGCTTGTTATCGTGCTAATGCATGTGCCTGTTCGTTGGGCGTAAGTTTTCCTTTGCACACAAAGAACGGGCAGTGTATTTTCCCACCGGCCAGTGCGTTATGTGGGTGTTAGATTCTTTGTGTCAAAAATAACTCTCCCCCAGCAGTTCCTGAACCGTTGGACGTCCAGCCAAGGGTGTGAACCGTGCGGTGCATTGGACGGCACATTCTGACGGATCGTTGTTGAAAAATGGTGGAAATAATGACCGATAAACATCGACGGGGTGGCAAATGATGAGCGTTTAATTGTACCACAACCATCGTCGGCTTGTTCGGGGTATTATGTTATAGTGGGATTATTTGCAGGTGTGTAAAGGTACCTAGGGATAGAATGCAAACAGCAGTTACATAATGCATAATAAGCGTATTTATTTTGAATATTATAAAGATCTTTCAACAACATTGTATTAGAATTAGGTCTATGTTATCGAGCAACAATCCCTATTGAAAATGCTTGATTTAATAATAATGCTTATATGTCTTGTAGCTAGCAAAAGCCGATTAAGAATTTATAAAAATATCGATCGAATCTTTCCTCGAAACAAAAATGACCACAATGGTGGGCTCGAGTAAAAATGGGGTCAACGGTAGTAATGTCTTCATTGTGGTCTGGAAGGACGAAGAACATCCTTCAATTTAGTTTGCATTATAACTGCTGACCAGAAGTTAAAGCTCAGTTTTTACAATTACTTTTCTTTTTAAGATAGAACTCTAGTTCGTTGTTACATAAATTTCATGACATTACTAAAACAATTTAAGTTTTTTAGTATTTTTAGTATTTTTTATTTAATTCATTCAACGCAGTTTCAATTTTGGCAGATCAATACAGTTAAAATGACAGTGACCATTTCCTTTTCAGTGACCATTTCCAAAACAGTGAAATAACTGCCAGCCTCAGAATAGGGAGAAACGTACGTTTTAGTATGACAATGAAATGCTACGACTTGAAAATGCTTCCTAGGGCAATTTTTTTTTCTGCAAATGATGTGTAGCGAAAAGGAATATTTGTTGCGTTTAGAACACGTGACATACTTTAAAATTGACTTAGGGATTATTATTATTAACTTAACTACGTGTTATGTGTGTGTTTTCATCTGAGGAGATGACTAGAAGTAAAACTGTTATTTAAAATTTGTGCTCTTCAGCTCGTAAGGCGTGATGATTTGGTCGAGCAAATTTGCTACAAAATTCGTAATGGAAAGCTTGCCTGTATCCGTTTCTTGGTGTTTTATAAAAATATTGAAGAGGGAACCAAAACTTATCCATTTTTGCGTAATGTTATAAATGGTTGTTCCCTACGACAATAAAGATATCCTTTGATCATGGAATCATTGCCATTACATAATGCTACAATGTGTATTTGCTATTTAAATTTAAATTGTACGAAAGCCTAACGAGATGCTCTATGTCATCCACTGGTCTAACTAGCGGTTAAACTATTATTTAATTTTTCACCCATAACTCCTAGCTTCTTGGTTTTATTTAATCTTTTATATTACGTCTTCGAAGTTGTGATAAGTTTTATGCAAGACACCCTTGAAAGGGTGGTGTCTAACGAACCCTTACCCACGACTTTTAGAATAAGGTATCGGGGCGAGGTCTACCCTTGAGTTGTACAATAATCACCAAACAACCGAAAGACAAGCGATAAAGCATAGCAAACACTAATAGCGAGCGGGCTAGGCAATAGTGATTCATCGTTCTGACTTTTCAGCGTTGCTGCTTCCCTTCCGAGCCGATGTCTTCCGAATGGTCATTGATGGCCATTAAAACCGTGTGCACTTTGGCCCGTCGGTTAGTTGCTTGCGGTTATTTACCCATGCTAAACATACGCCCCGAAAATTATCCTTCACCACCCAGTAATTACACAATCCGTCGGAAACGTGTGACAAGCGGATCGTTTGCGTTGTCCGATGGTAATTTCAGAATCAAACAGGTTGCTCGTACAATGCACATCCATTTAAGACTGTGGAAAGGGTGTTCCGTTTTTTTGGCAAAATCGCTTCCTCCGTTGCTGGAAATCGTTCGATGGGTGGGCTAATGTTGTTGGCTGCGAAAATGAAATTCGGGAAGATAAATGATGAACATTGCATTAAACGATGTCAATGGTTTAGTGTCTTTATAGTTTCTCGTCACGTACTGTAAGCAAACAAATAGACAAAGACATTAGGGCTGTTAGCAAATTGGATGAAAGAGAAAAATTGTCAAACGATTAGCTCAAAGAAATGTAACAGAAAAAATAAATATATTATATGCATAATATTTGTATATTTGCGTTCAGTAAAGAATAACTCCATGTAAATAAAAAGTAGGTTAGTAAACATAAAAAATATAAGTACTTTTAAAGCACTTAAAATAGTATAAGTTATTTTGTAAACTTTTGTTTGAAGGTTAACGGACTCTGTCACTCAATAACAAATTTTCTTCTTCTTTTTCTTCTTTTTCTTCTTCTTCTTCATTTGTTTTTCGAGTGTGGCATAGCCTTCTATGATAGAGCAATGTATGATCCACTATATTCAAAAGCTCAAACACTCTCTCCAGGCTTTCGACTTCTAGAGTCATTGGCCTACTCTTTCCTGCTTTTTTTTTCATTTAAATTTCTATCTGTACTTATTTCATGAAACTAATGATTTCGTTTATTGTCTTTCCATCCTTGTCTTTCAATTTTTCCTTCAGTGTTTTTTCCATTA
>AXCM01007284.1:0-13731 GCA_000473375.1 Anopheles culicifacies
GTTGGCGGCATTAGCGCTGGCTTTACAACCGTTGCTGCACCCGTCCCATTACCACCGACTGGGTCCGATTTTTTCAACAACTCGTGGAGTGGCGTTTGTTGCTGTTGTTGTTGTTGCTGCTGTTGCGCATTTTGTCGTGATTCCAGTTCACTGATTTCAATCAGTTTCGTCTTCGGTACGACCGGTTGATGATGGTTGGCGCGCATCGCCGCAGACAGACTGGCTGCATTGATGAACGTCGCTAACGGTGAGGTACCGAGTTCAGACATCCCAGCGGATGGTGTCTGTGGCCCATTATTCCCACCGCCACCGGTTACGATTGGAATGCCCATCCGCTTGAAACTGTTCTCCAGTTCGTTTACGTCCGGTGTCACCTTACCGGTGGTCGCGTCCTTCTGGGGCGTGGTGGCACGATGCTGCTTCTCGATCTGCTCTAGCGTGTGAACAGGAGCAAGCGTCTTGAATAGTGGAACTTCCGAGGCGGCCGGTTGTTTTGCCGCTGCAAAAAAGTTAACCACACTACGTGGTGCGTTCTGGTTAGTAATTGGCTGCTGCTGTTGCTGCTGTTGTTGTTGCTGGTGTTGGAGTTGCTGGAGCTGTTGCTGCTGCTGTGGGATCGCAATACCTGGACCGGGATGATTGCTCATCATAACTGCGTGATGGTTCAGCACCGGATGCTCCATCGGTTTGGGTGCATTGTTTTGGAAATCTTCCTGCGCTTTTGTAAGCATCGTGAATATGTCCACATTGTTGCTTTCAACTTCCCCTCCGGAACCGTTCATTGCACCTCCGCCGGGATAGATCCCGGATGGAGCGGGCTCGCCTCCTCCATTCATTGGTGGTCGATGTTCACCACCGCCGCCGTCACCACCACCACCATCTCCACAATCCGTCACAAGCTTCTGTATGACCCCACCGATACGATCGCACTCGGAATTATTGTAGAACCAGAAGCCTCGAATCCGGGACCGCTCATTCCGGTACAGCAGAAACGGCGGCTTCGACTGCAGCTCGATCTGACCCCGGATCGGTTCCACCAGCGAGTTCGTGTTGAGCCGATTGTTGATGAAAATGCTGTGGTACGGTTCGGCGAAGCGACTGTAAATGAACAGTGCACCCTCGATGTCCGTCTTTTCCCACTCGTTCTCAGCATTGTTGAACACGTACAGTGCGACGTGTGCGGACGAGTTGACGATGTCCTTTGCGTACGGGTCAACCCGCTTGATCGCCACCAGATTCATCCGCAGCTCTGTCTGATCGGCCATCGTGAATAGTTGTTATGGATTACGGGACGGACACTTGATTCAACTCGTAGCCCGCAGCTTTTCCCAGTGGTTTCCTTCCAACCAAACGCAAACAAACGCGTGTCACAACCGAGCGCGCACGGACGGGGTAGCGCAAGGGTGAGTGCGTGTGTATGTATGTAAGTGTGGGTATGTGCGTATATGCAGGGACACTCTAGCTCCGGTTTTTGGCGAACGCGATCGCACGGATCACTTGCGCTTCCTTCTTGCCCTTCGTTGCGGTATGAGGGTGGACAAAATTCGCCTATCGGCTGCACTTTGATGCAGCGTTTATTTCCTTTTTTCTTGACCCGTTTTTCACAATGTTCTATGCGCACCGTGTACCTGTGTATGTCAGCTTGGATTCTCCTCTCATTTGATTTTCCACAAACCCAAGCTCTTGCATCTCTTTCTTTCGTGTTGGGTTGTATTTTTTCCGTACCGTGCCAACGTCAACGTTAGAGTGAGAGGCGGCTATACCATTTGACAGCTACAATTGGCAGCAATCGCGAAGCCGTGCCCAGGTGGCACATTGTCTAAACAAATTTAAATCCGCTGTTCCTAGTAAATTGGCGCATACAAAAGAATAATTTTTGAACACTTTTAAGTAAATTATCTTAAGCTTTCAAAATGCTTTGTTAATGACTATGCATTAGTATTCTAGGAAACAAATCGATGCGATTGCGGATGCTAAACTTACATGAAATTATCATGCGGGATGTGGACTGATGAGTGTGTTTCAGAAAATTTATTGAAAATAGAATGCTACCTCTTGCATGTGTCATCATAAAAATGAGGAATTGTGCATTGCATCCAAATTACGATGCAATTGCAGATGAAAAATCGCACAAAAAACGGCAGTAGCAAACTGGCAACCCGGATTTTGCGTCAGCTGTCAACAAAAGGAAAGTGTTTGACTACGGCTATACGCTACGGTTGAGTTCTCTGTAGGTGTTTGCTGAATGTCTCATCCGAGTCCAACAATCATCAACCAAAATCATGTGTAGCACGTCCTCATCAAAGAACAGACATCGTAGCGAAAACACGATTTCGCGAGTGAGTGTGAGTTTGTGGGAAACACAAAGGGAAAAACAGCATAAAGAAAAAAGAGCTGCTGACGAAGGAAAGGTCTGCTGTGTCTGTGGTTCCTGCACGATTTTTGTTGTTTTGAAAATTTCCGTATCGCACTGCGTGTGATAAAACGTACCAACTGCTTCGTGAATCATTCGTTAGTGCTTTGCGTGGTATCGAAAATGAGGAAGCAGTGAAAAGTAGTGCGTGCGACGGTGTTTCCTCTGTGCTTGGTGCGTATTGTTTGTGACCTCACGGGATTTCGAAGGGGAGCTGTAGCACCCCGTACAAAGGGGTGTGAAAAGTAAAATTCACGGTCCCAGCTAGTTTTCTGCAGCAAATTCGTCGCTTGTTCAAAGAAGTGCAAAACTAAAGTACATAGATTAATTGAATGTGCTGTACGTGTTTGGCTAATGCTGTGCGGAAAAGTAACTGAACGCAATTGGTAGGTTTTGCGGATAGGATATCCATAATCCTCCCCCCCCTTCTTTGTGGTGTTCTGGTTGATTATCAGTGAACAAATGTGTGCTGCTCGCGGTTGTGCGTGTGTACACGAAATGGGTTGAATCGATGCAGAAGGGGGCAGTGTTTGGAGTCAAACGTAGAGGTCGACACGATGATACCGATTCGCTTTTTATTTATTTTTTTTTTGCTCATACTGTGTACTTTGCACAATGATTATGCGATTTCTGCGTAAACGAGTAAGCAAATAAGTCGATAGATTAACTATATTATTAGTTTATTTAGCAAGGGGAAACTGGGGAAATTAGTAATAATAACTCAAACAATTTGGAATCATATTTTAGGTTTACCGTGAAGGCAAGCTGGTTGCAATTGAGATTAATAGCACAGTTGGTGGGAAATACATGATGTGATGAGATGAAATTGTGTAAATTCCACTTCCGGCGAGTTGCAAGCTGCTCATTTTGTAGCCAAAAAGCACGAACAACTCGAATAATCGTTAAACGGAAAGGAACAGCGTTGATATACCCTCGATTGGATATGCAATCCACGTACCGTACCGTCTGGGTTGATGGATGTCCATTGCGCGAAGCAGGGTGTGAGGAAGGATATCGGATGCGTGTGTGCATGTTCATAAGTGCCAAGAAACCAAAAAAGATTAGACGGTCACGATGACAAACGGCTGACGTTGGCGTGTAAAAAAGGAGAAAAACCAACTCCAATGGAAGCAACAGTCGGTGAAGGTGAAGGTGGACGGCACATACGGCTTTATTAGGGGTGGTTCTACACAAACCCACCCCTAATCACTCACCTCGTCGATCAGGAGGCTGTGTGCAAATGAGTGCGCGAGCAAGTACCGAACGACAGAGTAATATGTTTTATTGTTTATTGACTCCCCCATTTACTCTACCCTTGGAAGCATCCCCGAAACCTCCTCCGACGATGATGGACGATCATCGGCTTAGGAGCAATTTAACCCCAACCCCCTGTATCTAGCGCTGTGCCGTTGCACACCGATGCGCAATTGCAACGCGATGAAGTTAAATGCTTTTTTCCCTTCGAAATACTATTTTTTGTTATCATAGTAGTGGGACCAAAGGGAACTATGGGCTGTGTCATCATTGAATCATTGCCCTTTCTCGGTAAACGGTGAGATAACTCATAAATGATCAAGAACCAGATGTAAATCATTCGGTTTGGTTTTGCACCGCGACAGAGGTAGAACGTTAGGTCACCAACCAACGAATGGGGCGACAGAATGGCCACACGAATGAAAGGTTTATTTTTATCGCAACTTTATGTGATGAACATTCCAGAGGCCATCATCGACGGAATGAGATGATCGCGAGTTGAAGGTATTACTAGGCCCAGCAGCTAAGTTGGAATGATAGCGCGAAAATGTGTTTATCTGCATTATCTGCGTAACGAACAGATATGGCCGAGTGTATTAGGGGTTGTTTACCAAAGTCGAACTATCTCGCCTCCCACTCCATCCCGGATGGGGCGAAAAAGAAAAAGAATTCAATGTTGTAGAAATAATTATTTATATCAAACCCCGTGGAAATTTAAAAGTTGGATTCTAATTCTATCTAACCATACACATGTTGTTTACATGTTTATTTGTTCTGTTGAATCAGTAAAAATACTCGATGAAGTATGCTACCGGTCAACGCACTTAGTACAATACGCCGTTGACCGATTTATGTGGTTTTATAGCTTATTTAACTAGCCACAGCTACGTTTTTTGGATGCTCCACTGTGTCACCGTAACGAAGCGTAGCGAAATAACTGCCATCAGTCTAGGTTATTTCCACGGTAACAATTCTGTTGATCATTAACCGTTTAATGGCAGCTGTGTTGCCTTCAAGAGGTTGACACCTTGCGTTTAGCCATGCACAGTATGCAAAACAGGTTGATCAGGAGCGTCAAACATGGGAGAAGAAGCTGTCCTTTCAGCTGGCTCTTCAACCGTGCTCGAGTTTCGTGAAATATTTCCTTCGACACACACCGAGCTGCCAAAATTATTCAAAAAGATAAATTGTTTACCTGGAACATTTTCTTTGAGATAGAAGAACGATGTTGTCTGATCTGGTTATCTTGTTTTCGTCCTGTTACTAGACAACCTGACCTCATTAACCAACACAAGCTACCAATGTCGTCCAGTCGACTTAGTTTGGTATTACAACGTTTTCTCTGACGTTGAAAGCAACCTCAATGCAACTCAACAGCTGATGTAGTTTGTTCTTCTACACATATAGCGCAATGGAAGAACTAGAATTAATATAGAAGAACAGAGCATTAGATGTGGTAAATACGCAAAAAAAAAAACAGTAAACTTAATGAAATTCCTTTTCTAAACGATTGCGTTTGACACCACTGACGGATGTACTCGGCTGGACAATTGAGTACAGGCGTACTCGCAATCGTGAAGCTGAGTAAAAAGAAACGAACATAAAAAAAGAGCAAACTACCAACAATGTAGACTTGTTAAGTGTGACCCGTGAAGCCGAGTGCAATTGTACCGGGAGCTCGTTTGTTTTTTGTTATTAGTCACACACTCGCGATGCAGGAAGTGTTCAACATCACCACACCAAGTAGGCGTTGGAGTGCGGGAGTGGGAGAGTAATAAGCGCCAGGCAACGTATGTATCAATAGGCTGCTAACATTTCTTTTCCCCCTACCGTAGTTGGGGCGAACGAATGTATCCACACGCGACTTTCAACGCACCCACCCAATGTTGTTCAGCTCAATGCAGAAAAAATGCAATGGAAAGGGAAATTTGCGGTACAGAGAAGAATCACACTTAATGTTGCTTTGTTTTCTATTGGTGAAGTATTTGACATTGGTAGTACAACTTCTAAGTAATGAATTACTTTCCGTTTGATTAACTTGAATATTTGTAATATGGAATATGTAAGAACTCTTCGGTAATTGAAGCCGGACCTGTTTCGGTACATCGGTAGAACATTCATGACCATCTTATGGTGCTGCACGTGGTAGAATGGCGTTCGATCGATTCCGCACGTGCATCGGTACTTTTGCGGCTTATGGCTTATATCGTGATGTTTGCTCCACTAGTTACGATCCGAACTGACCAGCAACAAACATTACGGCTAAGGTGCTAGGAGGTCGTTCGCTAGGGGTTTGATGTTTCGGTACTCAGGTCTGTCACATCTATTATTAAACCCCGCTGTAAAGGTTATACGCGCAAACGGACGTGGTCCAATGTGACGTAAATGTTGATTAAATGTTTGTCCTGGTTTGGAGCCTCATAGAAATGATGGAACTACATTAGTTCATTTAAACATTTATTAATTGTTGGACCTAATCTGTTTGAGGAAAATTGCTTGATAAATTAGTTCGACCTTCTAACAATACCACAACCTAAAATAAAACCGTCACCCAACATTGAACTTTCAACACCCAATTCCAATGTGCTCAATTGAATGGCATCTTTTCTTGTTTTCCCCTCTGGCAGGTTTCTAATGTAATAGTATGGTATCACGGTTCGAACGCCTAATGGGGTGCTCCTCTATCCCGATAGGAGAGACCTCGCCTGAGTCGGTGGCACAATGCTCAGGCCGAGGCGACTGTCTGAATGGTACGTGCCTGTGCGAAATTCGCTACAGTGGTGAAGAATGCTCCGGATTTAATCTACCCTACCATGCCGGTAAGTGTGGCCACCGTTCCACCGGCCACAGTTCTCCGTTTATTAATCTACTTTGAATCTAAACGCACGTGTTCCTCTTTTTTTTCGGCAGGCATTTCCGCTGTATTCTACTTTGTGGGCTTTGTATCGCTGGTGCAGCTTATGATATGCATCATTGCCGAGTACCAGCGGTTGAAGCAGCCCAGCTTTTTGGCCGCCTGCCGGTTAACTACCCAAAAGTTGTTATATTTCTTCGTATTTGTTGCGGCGGTACTGCGTGGCGCTTATTTCACAACTCCGGTAAGTAACTTAAATAAATTCTACATGGCAGTTGCTAATAACGTCTTTTCTTTGGCTTGTATCATCCACAGGAAACGCTGCAGCCAGCATGGGTTTCGTATCTGATGTCCCTGTACTATCCGCTCGTCATGACATGTGCCTCGCTCGTGGTGTGCCTTTGGGCAGAGGTGAGTCGGAGTGTTAGATAAATTACTCCATATTTATCCACCGTAAGCACAATTCTGGGTTTACACATCACTAGAAAAAGTGTGACGTCAAAGACAAGTAGACATTTATTAGAACATACCTAGCCAGTGAATTGTTTCAGGTCTTTATCACACAACACTTGCTATTTCTTATTATCTCTTCGTAAAAGAAGGCTTATAAGAAGAGGAAGCTGAGCTGTGCTTGCTGATAGTGTGCAAATGGGTCACCTAGTTCTCCTAGGGACACTTTATACACACAAGCACGATATTTGCGGGAATTATTGTTCATACGTTCGTCAATCCTCCTAATGGAGCAACTGTCAATGGGACTGTAAAATGAGTTGTAGTTTCCCCTGTGGAGCTTGTAAATCATGAGCCACAGATGACAACTCGCGTGTTTGGGTTGGTTTCATTTGTCCGCGTTTATTTGAGGCCGTTATAATGCCTCCCTATACCTATAGAATGGAAGTATGTACGTAACAGTACAACTTAGGAAATAGTGTCAACAGTGCACTTGAAAGCATCCAATCCAGAACGGTATCCCAGTTGGGTGGGTTACGACAAAAGGTCTTGCAAAGGGAAGGGTGATGGGTTGATAATAACCGGCAGATATTTTTTAAAGTACCGACCAAAGAGGTTTTACGTGTAGCGCACATCACTTGTCGAGCATTATACAACTTCCTTTTCGGCCGTCCGACTGTACTGGTTCGATGGAACTCGCACTCTGTCCGCAACCGCAGGTCCGCAAATTGTCATCTGCCGTACGTGTCGCGGTGGTTTAGTATTAATTTAGTTTTTTAGCACCGGATATAGGTTCCCCGCGAGTCTGTGTGATGGGAGATGTGTGTGGGTCTGTATATGCGCATCTTTAAGTAGACGAATAATAATAGTACGGTGGTAAGCCATATTTGGTGCGGGACGCGCCCTGCATAGCAGTGTGCATCTCAGGTAATAATGCTTTCTTTATTGTGCTGGCACTCTGTCCTTGGCGCGATTATGTCGAAGATTTGCTGGGTGTAGTGCTAATTGGAAAAGCTATATCCAAATAAGCAATCCGCACACGCTGCCGTTGTTGTTCCGACCCTACCTATTTGTTACTTGAATTGATATTCTTGTCTAGCGAGTTGATGGGTGATCCGAAGTGAGAACTATTTGCAACTCATCGTTTCATTTGCTGCTTTGTCCATTCGATTGTAGATATTCCACCTGCAAGGTATCCGCTGGGAACGGTCGCAGTTCTTGTCGAAAAGCTTCCTCGGCTTTCTGGCGTTCAATCTGCTACCGTACAGTCTGTTTCTGGCGGAGATTGCGTACTCGCATCTATTCACCGGCCGCAGCACATCGTTCTTTAACGGATGTTACGCAGTTTTGTTGCTGATCGTGGTCATCTTTTTCCTCATCTACGGTGTCGAGGTGTTTTTCAAGGTAAGTAGAAATGGGAAAGTATATAGCAACAGGATTAATGAGTATGTTTGTCTCCGCATCGCGTAGGTCCGTGGAGGCTTCGTCTATGACTTCGGCGTGGTGCCAAATAGTGAAAATGTGAACGCTTCCCAGCTGCACCAATCGCGCTTCGGTTTGCTCAGCCAGGCGATCATGATGATAGTGATCGTCGGTTTTCTCACCTCGGAAACATTGGGCGATTTCTGGAAGAAAAAGTACGTACAGTGGTGGTGACTAATACAGTGCACTCGTTAAAACATTGCCCTCCTTCTTTTTTATTCTAGGGTACCGGTGTACTCTCGCAACTGGCACGATATTGTGTTCCGGCTGGCAGAGGTCGGTGTTGCACTTTGGTTCCCGTGCTGTCTGTGGAACTCGATGGCACCGGAGCAGCTGTGGATATTGAACCCGCGTAAGCTTCTGACACGCCAGATCGATCCGGTTGCGGGTAGTTCATGCGCAGCAGGAACAGCGGAAGCCCCGGTAGAACCGTCCACCTCGGCTAACGCCGAAGAGGGACAATCGTTTCTGGCGAAAAAGGACTGTTGGATTTGCTACGATACGGACAAACCGGAACCGCTGATACAACCCTGCAAATGCATCGGAGACGTTAGCTCGGTGCATCATGAGTGCTTACGCCGCTGGCTTGTGGACAGCTGTGCCAACAGTGATGCCGTGCTGAAGTGCAAAGTGTGCGACTCGCCGTATGAAATTGAGCGTTCAAACAGGTTGGTAAACTCATCGGTGCCGCTGTTGACATACAACACTCATGTGCAAACTTATTTGTTGCGATCTTTGCAGGCTCGATTGGGAGAAGGGTTTCACGATCCAGCACTGGGCCAAAACGATCATCATCGTAACGCTGATGTGCATAACGGGGGCGGGCGCCTGGGTCATCATTCAGCTGAATGAAGATTCGTTCGTGCGCGTCCTGGTGGCCGGTTTTGCGATCATCATCGGGTATATACTGTTTAAAATGCTCGGCGAGAACACAGTGACCGCGATCCAGCGGGCAAAGGTGAGCTCGATCTACATCGTCACCTCGGTGAACGATCTGCAAACTTAATCCATAATTGAAGTACTCAGCCGTAAGCCCGGGGAAGAATTTTTATGTCGAACGTTTTTGATGAACCGGTGGTGTTATATGTTATGTGTTAGGTACACTTGATTGTGATTGAGTGCGTTAGAAAGCGCCCGAGGCGCTGAAAAAACAAAAACAAAACACGTACGCATTTGCGTTTTTGTATGTGTAGATCTTTCCTGCTGTTGGACGCCATTTGAACAACGCTGCAATAGAGAAGTCATCATCCGGCATCAGAATGTGGGGAATGCTCGTAACAAATGCATGCAGGCAGGACTACCTGCATGCAGGAGTAACTAACCCTGCAATCTATATACATATATTTACATGCATACATATTTAACTATCTGGAAGAGGGAAATACCTTGTAGATTTGGGCTTATGCTTTTACATACAAGTATGTAATCGTTCGTAAATCTTCTACTATCGATATTCTGCGTGATTTGTGCCCATTTAAGCCGAGCTCTTGCAAATCGTTCGCGTTCGGGAGAGCTGTTCGGTTCGAAATTGACCTTTATTTGGTATTGGCTTTAATGAAACAAAATAAGAAACATTAAACTTGTATGTTTCGCAACTGAAATAATCTAACCAAAACGAACAAAATCCCCGAAACGACAGAGAAAAAGGAACAAAACGAGTGGCTTTGGGCAGAAACACGTCACAACATAACAGAACACTTATGCCACCTCCCGATGTTGCCCGTTGTAGCGATGCTGGATTCAACAGCTGGAAGATCTTTTATTCTTTCCATTTCCCCAATTTATTGAAGTGTGAGTGTGCGTGTGTAGTTTTTTTTTTATACATATATAAATATGTATGCAAGTGATATTGAGTTATGCGTTAGCGTATTTTTAATGAAACGTACGTGAGGAGAGTGAAAAAAAACACACACATAATTAAGTAGCATTAAGTTCCCAATGTGTATAGAAAAAGCTACACGCTAGAGTGCATGTGTTGTAGTGTAAAGTGTAGGCAAAATGGGGAAGATACTTAGAGGTGAAAACACTTGTGAGGAAGAACGACGAAGGCTGTACGAAATAGTTTTGTCCCACGGTTCCGAACTCGAGTAGAGCAAGCAAACGGGGCAAATACAGAGTACAGACAGACATGGGCTAAATGTGAACAATGACAAAATTAAATTGAACCATTGATTTGCGATTAAATATCATAAGTTAAAGAATTTATTTGGCAAGAAGAGTCAACCGTAATTTACGGTTATTTATCTTCTATTTTATTTATTGGCAAACCCGTGTGTGCTCCTGAGCCGTTTTTAAGTCGGAACCTGTGGAGACTTTAGGTTGATTTGATGAATGCAGTTCTGTAGCGAGACGATTGCGAATAACTAGACTAGTGATATACTTAGACCGTGTAATACATAGTTTGTCATACTTACCGTACAGGTTTGTTTTCTGCTTTAGTTTCCTGTTTTATATTTTTATGACAGACAGAACATCGGACACATTTAACCTGGAAAGCATACGGCTACGTCTGTATTCTCGTAAGGTGTAAATTTTGTGTTTTGATTAGTTGTGTGTACTTTTTTCATCTACAATCACTATAAAACGAAGATTCCAGTTAGGAACCATTGTACATGAGCGAGAAGAAGCTGGGTGGTTGTGTGTGAGGGACAAAATGAACGTCCCCAACAGTGTGTAAATGAAGTCTGCAGTTAAGAACTAACTCGAGTAGAGGCGTAGTGAGATGAAATTTAAATTAAACAAAACGAAAAGCCCCAAACAAAGCATCGCTAAGCTGTAAGTAGATCAATTTCGGTACTTGAATGAAATGAACAAACGTGAGCAGATGAGACGAACGAAAGATGTCCCTGCTCGTGGCGTTAGAAAAAAAAACCTCCCTTAGAATTGCTACCAAACTGAGGCAAGATTGAATGAAAAGTACATGAGATCTCAAACTGCGCACTACCTTCCCGGGATGATAGACGATCATCATCATCGCTAGTGAATGGGATGTGGGAAGGAGATAAGTGCAAAGTACGGTTGTGTGCACGAAAATGATCCAAAACTACACTAGAAAAAGCGAACTAGCTGAACTGATTAGCACAAACGAATGAGTATTTAGTTTACAGAATTCAAAAAGTTTTAGTAATTGATTGATGCAATGCACCGAAACGCGTGGAGCATGAGTGAAAAAGGAATGCGAATCGGTCCGTTTCCCCTTCTAACGGTGAGGGATGTGGCCAATGAAAACGCCGACCGCGCCGCGTACATGTGATGTGTTATATTATCCATTCATTTTCAAACTTTACTCAACATATTTACAACAAACCTGCTTGTTTTTTTATTTACTAAACCGTATAGTCTACGTTTAATTGTTCTCTCTGTGTAAGATGAACCCTGTAACCGATTTACCTGCTAAAAAGTGTCAATTGCGGAGTGTTTCATTTCGAAGTCAGTCAGTTTGAAAGATGCAATGACAAACACTGAAGTAAACCAAAAAAACCAAACAAACAAAAGAAATTTAAACTAACAAAAAAGCACTGAAAGAATTTATGATAAAGATGTTAAAATATGTATTTTCCTGAACAATATGAAAAAAAACACTTTTCCAACATAACAACATAAAGCGCTAATTAAAAAGTGAAGCAATACATAGCAAAACAAGAAAAAAAAGGAAAAAAAACATATGTTTTAAATTGGAAAAGAAAACATGAAGAAACAAAAGTGTATATTGATGAAATGAAACGAAAAGAAAACACAGCCTCAAAGGCGACAGGAGTCGAACGAGTTCACTAAATAGAATGCAAAATAGAGACACCTACAAGTAAATGAAGGTAGAATCATCAATTTCGTCACCGATCACCTTATCTCGATCACAAAAAAGAAAAAAAACAAACAAAACCCCGAAAGTCTGGTCCCTGTTTGGGCTTCCAGCCAGCGCTATTATTACAACAAGTTTTTCAACATTTGATTACACAAAAATACAGAAAGAAAAAGTGCATACTTTTCCGCTGTAGTAATTTTAGTGAACATAGTAAAACAAACCCACAAAACAAGCTGAACAAAACTTGTACTAGAGAGATTGCATTATCTTAATTGGATGAACACTGTAATTATAATCGATGCAAATGAGTGAAATAATAATATAAAAATGAGTACGAAAAAATGAAAAATGATGAATTCGTATCATAATTTCAAGACTTGTCCGAACAATGGCGGGACAAAGCATTCCAGGATCAAAAATATTGGGCAGATCCAGCGAAGACCCCGATTTTGAAGGAGAGCTCTGAAAGAAACAGCTACAGGCCCAACAACTTTCGCTGGTTTGAACCCTTGTTCCATTTATAGATGTGTCATTCTGAACACATATCTCAAGACGCATTAGCGAAGGTCACGTGGCGGCGGCGCACCTTAATTACATTTTTTTCAATTAACAGAAAACCATCTAACGAGGTCAGTATTTAAATAAGACTTTTTGTTTATTTTCTCTTTTATTCTGTTGTTCTGGAAATTTATGTAGTGACTTTACATAAGTCAAGATGAAATGTCGAATGATTTTAGTATCTTTTTTTCTTCTTCTTCCTATCTTCAACGATCAATCTCAACGCTTCAATGGAATCACAACTCTCTCTTCAGGCGCGTGTGTATGAGTCCTATTCGGTCCAGCGTAAAACGTTTGCTGTCTGTTCCACTATCTAGCCACCT
Source organism: Anopheles culicifacies (assembly GCA_000473375.1). NCBI lineage: Eukaryota > Metazoa > Arthropoda > Insecta > Diptera > Culicidae > Anopheles > Anopheles culicifacies. The sequence continues at coordinate 13,137 of AXCM01007284.1, forward strand.
ATTCCCTTTCGGATGTCCATCCATGGATGATCCTTCCCTTCACTAACATGTTCCTCTATTTTCGTTCCACCTGTTTAACGTGAACGAAAACGAAAAAAAAGCAAACTGGTCTGTGTCCCACACAGTGTCACAAACGCGCGAAACGTAACACGTGCGCAGTCTGACTAATAATTGTCTATTTTTGTCGCGTGTTGTCTCTGGCCCTATTAGAAGCAGCAGTGTTGAATTGGAGGTGAAATATCGCTTTTTTTATTCAGTTCGGCGTTAGAAAGAAAAAAAAATGAACCGCAACAGTGCGGCGAAAAGATGCAAATCCTAATGGAACCCATATGTTCTTTGTTGTGGGGGGAAAAAAATGATACCAAAATACAAACGAAAACGATGGGAGTACTATTGCCTTCTTTACATAAATAGCTGCGCTTTCTATATTCATTTACTAATTTTTGTGAGTATTGTGTGAATGAAAGATTTATTTAACTTCAGGTATGTTTCGTTTCGCTTGCGTTGCGCATTTTGTTGATCTTTCTCCATGGAAAGGACAAAAGTGAAAAAACAAAATTGTAATTCACAAATATGATACTCACACTCACACATA
>AXCM01007285.1:0-13693 GCA_000473375.1 Anopheles culicifacies
CACTGGTTAAAAATTCAAATCGACCGGATGGATCGATTCAGTTTGCGAAATTATCCCAATGGAATTGATTTGCAACGGGGTTAAAAAGGGTGAACGTTTCACACGCTTCCAAAGGAATGTCTCGTCTATTTTTCCACTAAACGTTTGTGGGATATATACACCCAGGAAGGTATTGTTAAATCACGCACGATTGAGGTACACCGCTATCGCTGTAGTACACGAAAGGAAACGCGAGTTAAAATGCTTGTCAGAGCCAGCAAATACGCACTTCCGAAAGTTGTTGTGCAAATTTACATATCCCCCAGTGGTCGACGCGTTAGTTGTTAGTGATAATTTGCAGATCCACTTATTGCCGGACGCATAATGTGCTGTCGGAAATAGCGCCAGCAGTTCTGAACGTTTCAAATGTGTGTATGCTTAGCTGCTTACCTTTTCAACGAGCGCGTGAGAGTTCGGCGATACCCGAAAACATCCCGTGTGATATTTTACACTACAGCTTATCCACACAGTTCGACTACAGTTCCACATTATTCCACCTTGAAGGGTTTGTTTTTTTCGTTTATTTTCGGTTCACCGTTGAATCGATCAGTAATTTTCGGGATATTTTTAATCGATACAAACCGGGCTAGTTCTAACATCTAATACAACACATGCTTGCATCTTCGACCGACGTAACCATTTGCGCCCCTTTTTGCTCTATTCTACCCTCGAAGTAAAGGGTTCCCTGTTCTCTACTGTTACAATTGTGCCGGGTGAAAATTCGAACATTGCTTACATTTATAAGTATGTGTTTCCCTTTTTTTTTTAGATTGTAACCAAACTGTTTTCGAACTGGTTTCATTTTTCAGCTTCTAGTATTAACCATGTTATCATTCCTTTTATTGCAATACTGTCCATTTTACACGTGTGTGTGCGTATCTTATTGCGTTCCTTGGTAGAACCGATGTAATGGTAGCGGTTCTGCTTGTGTTAAGATTAATAAGAACGACAACGATCGTACACTAGTCGCCAGAATCGTAGCTTTGGAAGAATGTTGGGATGGTTGAGCAAAAACAAAATGAACCCTCGTCCCTCGAGCAGAACTCCCTTGGGGGTGGGGGATACCCCCTATAGGAGGTTCGAGGTGGGAAGATACACAAAACTACACTTCCTACTGCCTGCAGATTATCCAACTTCTTAGCTCTCTCTCTCTCCCTCTGTGTGGTCGTCGTCCCTTTACCTTCTATTATTCTCTACATATTGCATTTTTTCTTTTAGTTTTGGGGGATGGAATGAGAAGAAGTAATTTACGATAGAATACATGATAGATTTACTTCGTCTACGACGTCGAAGCAAAAAAGTAGCCATTAGTAGTGTAGCTTCAGTGGCTTTTTCACTATTTACAATTATGTACATCCTTATCAAGCTTTCATGGTCGGTCGCTACACATAATACGACGAATGGGGAAGGGGGGAAGGACTAGTGGCATAACAGGTCGAACCAAATACGACCGCTTTTTTGCCGATGCTTTCAACTAACATGGCACCTGGTGCGTCGTGCAAAACAGTGTCGATCTGCTGCTGTTGCTTTCGTGCGCCTATTGCGCCATGAAACATGTTTATTAATTTTCTAATCGATTTGCAAGCATCACGTGAAACACGCGAGACAACGTGGACACTTACATGATTCTACTTACTGTTCTACGCACCGGAAAGATAACAAAACAAAAGTAAATGAAAAACCCTCGCAACCCATTAGTATGGTTTTATTTTCATTTGCGTGAAAAGTTTCGGACTCTTTCGGGGGAGGATCGACAACGAAGACGCATAGCATCATCACAGCATCATGCCAATCCAAATCACTTGCGTGCCCGATGTTGCTTCATTCTTGGAATGCAGTCGTGTGGTGTACGGCGTTTGCAAAATGTTCCAAATCACATCCATCCACAGGGATGTGTTGTGGTGTTTCGACCCGACCGCACTTTTTAGTACGGCACGTGCTGCAACGTGACAAGCAGCAATAGGGAACCACTGACAACGAGCGTTCCGAGACGCATCGCGTGTGTCGAGGAGCTGGTACTGGTGCTGGGAATTGCATTGCTTTCTCTGCTTCGATCGGATGCGGTGGTATTGGAGTCACTTGTGGCACTGTTGTCCTTGCTTCGCCGATCGGCCGCAGTTGCAACCGGTTTGAGCGTGATTGTGATTTGCGTCGTTACATCCCGATGGCCCGGGGCAACGATGGCACCGCCATTGTGCAGCATATCGCGGTGGTGTGGCTGCTGCTGTGAGGATGAACGCGAGGACGAGATGGTGCGATGATGCGTCTCGCCACGATCGCCATCCATTCCGGATGATTCGGCCATATCCTCATCGTCACTATTGTTCGGTGGCGGTTGATGATGCATACCGACACCGCCGAGATGGTTCCGGTTGTGTGCATGCATTAGGGAGGTTTCGATCGAACGGCGGATCTCGGTACGGGTCAGCTGGTTGCATAGGTCCGTGCTGCAGTAACAGTAATCGATACTATTTGCACTCTTGCAATCATTAATGGCTAGACTTTCGCCACAAGTTCGTATCTCGATTTCACCTAGCAAATAGAGGGAGAGAGAGAGAGTGAAGAAAAAAGAGAGAAACCGTATGTTAAACTACAATCAAGAACAGCACAAATCAGTTGATGGCTTAATTTTCAAACCAATACGATAGTTATCTAGCGATCTAGGATTTCCCCATTACTCATTTGGTCAAACCCACATGTGTTCCTGCTAAGGTAAGGCGTTCCGGTACAAATACGAACGTAACAATTAGATGGCCATAAATTTCCCTACCGGTTGTGACTAATGCAGCAATCAGGGATGCGGAAAACTCCTTACGAGAGGTAGTAAAAGTGGACGGAGGGTTTTGTTTTTTCTTCGTAAAACCCAAGGACATCTATAAATCAGCTTTTGTAGGAGGGAACGCAGTTGTACCGTTTGGGCCAGAAATTTACATGTGAAATTATAATTGAGGTGCTGAGTCTGAATTTTACTGCCATTCAGCACAGAAAATGGCACGTGCTTTTACGCGTTAGGGAAATGAGGATTTTCTTAGCAAAAACGTATCTCCGGTTTTTTCTTTTCTTTTTCGAATGATTTTATTGCATGATTTCAGGCAAGGGGAAATGGTTTCGCACACGAACTTACTTTTTGCTTATAACTCCACCACACAAAAACACCCTCTTGTTGCCCTTTTCGTGGTCGTTTCATTGATTATATTTTTTATCGTTTTGTATGTAATTTCTCTTTTGACGAAGGACTTTACTAGCTTCACCCTTTGCTAAGCTTGTTGGTAATTTTAATCAGTCCGTGGAAAGGGTTTTAAATGTTTAAACAATTCGACCGAGTTTGAGTTTGGAAGTCTAATTCATGCCTTCTTCACCTGCGTTTAAAATTCAACGTGATATCCATAAAACCGCCAACCGGTTTCCGGTAGACGGACGCACACGCACAAATACAGTCGGCCGTTCCCTTCCGGTTGTATAGATTCATCCCGGACCGAGTGTGCGTGTAGAACTAATAAACTTTCAATCTTCATTAAAAATGAATCCCGTCATCGAGCACAACATTGCCGAGGCATATACGCACGCTACACCAAGCCCTGGTGACTATGTACGAAGGTGGCCATCAGCAGGACGAGCGACGAGGAGGATGAGCGATTTTAGCATCACACACTGGGCTGACTGAGAGGAAGTGAAAGGCTCTTGAGCATATAGTACGTGAAATGTCCCGGGCATAAATCCACATCGCCAAGAACCCAAAGCCCGGGTGTGCGAGGGGCCGTGTGAAACCGAGAGACAAGACAAGCGAGGTCCATTAAGATGTCATACCATTTGCGCGATTTTCAATGTGTCACATCGAACACAGGAATCGTCCTTCCTGTGCTGTGTGCCTTTCCTCAAAGCCTCAAAGTGTTGCTGGCAGTATAACGCATCCATCCATGGTGGTGGTGGCTTCCTTTTAACGATGGAAGCTGTTGATGGAGCTTTTTTGAAAGGAATATCATTAAAATTAAATTTGCTTTTCCTATTCCCAGTGTGGTGCGGGTGTTTAAAGCGGGATTTTTTTATGTACTCCGTCGCATCGCGTGTATGTGATTATTGAGATTGCATGCTTTCCCACAGTCATCGCATGGCGCTTCGAGGGAGCATCAAAGTCTGTTGTTGATAATGATTTGTTTGAAGCATCCAAAGGGAGCGGGAGGGGGTGTAGGCAAAGCGGAATGCAAAAGAAGTAAAGTAACTCCCAGATCCCGATAGGAAGAATTTAGCGAAGGCACGGCTGCTGCTACGCTCTCGTAAAGGTAAGGGAAATGACATCCTTTAGCACTAGGGTGGGTGGTAAAGCCCTCCATCCGATGCGGGAAGCAGTTTTAGGCAGTGCGCTTTTACCTATTTGTTTCTTCATTTTCGTGCGACTTTTGCCCTTGTCGTGTGCCCGGTTGTGTTAATGAAAGCGGTTTGTCTTGCCGATAAGCGAAGCGAACACAAACTCCAGACACTGATAGACGCCCGTACAAGGACCGAGGCCTATACCTAAATGGGGCAAAAGTTTCCACCGTGGACAAAGTTTTTCTGTGCGAGATAGAAGCGCATCATAAGCGCTGAGGCATCGTTACGGTACGGTTACGGGAGCTCGAAGTTCACATCTTCACAGTTCCCTGGCAAGGTGAATGGAAAGTTTTCCTCCTTACACTGACGAAACAGCGGCAGCGATATACGATGATGCTGGCTGGCTGTGTTACAACCGCTTTTCGGTACATTTTTTATCGTACAATCCTCCGCACAGATAGTACCAGGTTTGCAAAGAAGGTACACCGAAGCCATATAAAAGTGTACGGAAAAAAAGTGTACGTCCTCGTCCACCCTCATCATACACCAAAGCAAAGAAGCGAACGAACCATTTTTCATCGACAACCAAACACCAAAAAAACATTATTGAGGGAATAATCGACATGACGCAAATTGGATTGCAAAGTTGTGAAAATAGCAAACACAACCCGGTGCCGGTGGGGGCCCCACAATTTAACAACACAAACGGTCAAACATTGGAGTCACATTTAGTGACAATAATCGGCGATTAAACTGGCGAAATAAAATCCCCAGTTTGCCGGATAAAATCCCATTTAATGGTGGTGTGGTTGGTGTTTGGTGTGTGGCCATCCGTATTTAACCCTTGTAAAACATCCAGTTATTGCAACATGCTGGTCTTAGTCGTCTGTCGATGATGGGGCAAACAGAAACAATATAATGTAATAAATGTGGTCCTCATCCCTGGCCCCGGCCGCCGCCCTCGGTTCTATGGTTCAAACTAATTTTCACTCTCCCAATTCGCATTCCCAATTTCTCACCCACTGCATCTGCTGCTACTGCTGATGCTGCTGCTGACCAGCTGTGGCATGGATTGCAATTTTCAACCATTTTCGTGCATCACCGAGGAAGCTCGGGAGCTTGGAATGGAACGAAACCAACAAAAAATGGAACTGCCAAAAGGCGAACGTTGATAAGGACGGGGACGAAGGGCGATAAGGAGTAATTTAATTAAAAACTTCCGCGGCAAAAATCTCTACCGGTGCTGAATCTCTTAGAAATGCTTGCAAACTGTGTGGCTGGTGGGAAGATACCTAAGGGAAACACAAAGGCATTACCATCAAATGCGTTGTGGTATTGGTTGAATATATGCAACCGGACTGTAGTAATATTATTCACATTAATATTCATATTTCGGAAGAGCAGAAATGAAGAGAATCAATTTAGTTAAAATAAAACGCTTACTATTATCCTTTTCATTTCACTAGAATTGGCTCGCGGCCCTTAGAGCGCCAGAACCCCCGGAGAGAATTGCTTGTTGCAATTATTAATTGGTCTTTATCCGTTCCTTTACCCACGTTACAGAGGCACGATTACACGGTGTCGGATACTATGCATTCTCCACCGACCAGCAGGAACGCAACCGACAACGGGACGAACTGGATTCGATACGTGAGTCAACGCTGGAGGCACAAAAGGAACGGGAAACACTGCGAAAGGCACGTGACAAACTGTTAGCCGATAGAGTAAAAGCTGCCCGTGCACGTCAACGAGCACGCCAAGGTTTACCGCCAGAGGAAGAAGGTGCCGACGACGAGGACGAGAAGAACAAAGCGACAAACTCTTCCGATCAGCTGTTCGAACAGGCGGAGGAAAAGCGCATTCGAAAGGCAGAGGAAAAACAGCGCAAAAAGAAGGAAAAGGAAGAGCGGCGCAGAGAGCGCGAACGGGCAGATCATGTCAGACCGTGGGATGAAGGAAAGGAGCAAAATGCGGAGAATAAGGAATGGGTCCCAGCAAAGGAACGGTTCACCCTATCCCAGCACGAATGGAACGAGCTGAAGCGTAGCGAACGAGTTGCCGAATTTGCTCCACCACCACCTGTCGATCAATCGGAAAACTTCAAGCCGATGCCATGGAAACAACCAACAACACATTCTGATGTGGACAGCGACTCTTCCGATGCGAGTGACAATGAGGAAACCATTGTTGGACCACTGCCATCGATGATGGTCGGAGCTACACCACTGGAGGATATTCCACTGCCACAGCAGGAAGAATCTTCGAGCAAGTCTTTGTTTTTCACCACGAAAAAGAAACCACCCGAAAGGGAACTAAAGCGTCGCAACTTGAACGCAGTCGAAATGGTTACGCCAGCCACCAAGCAACCATGTCCTGTGCCTATTGTTAACGAACTGAGCGATACGGAAGAACCAGACACGAGAAGCGAAGTTCCATTGCCGGAACGGCGTGGTGTTGAAATAGAGCCTCCACCAACGTACGATTACTATGGCCCACCGGAGGGTGCTGGAGTACGCCAGCGCAATCGTCCAGATCAACCCAAATCGGGCGGTCCGGGAAATAGATCCCATCTGGAGGCTTCCATTGAGGCGGGATTGAAATTTTTACGGAACCAATCGGATAAATCTGGTGGACCAGGGACTAAAAACCGCTGGACTTCCAATGCAGACTATTGAGGAAGGTAGGAACACGAAGGTTTTAACACTTGATAATACAAACAGGATGAAGAAGAAAGTCCGCTTGTATGTTAAGTGATGTCGTAGTAATGATGACATCTTGTCTATATTCTCGAAGATCTCAACATGGTTGCATCTCATTAGGACGTACTTTTGCTGTGATCCAAAAGCGTGTAGAAGTAATTTAATTCCTTTAAAACCACCCCAACAGTGTAGAAGCCTGCGCTCCTATATAACTGCCCATTGACACACAAAGCTTAGAGTTTTCCGGCTGCAGTTGGATGGTCTGAAGCTTTTCTCTTTCTGGGACGAGACAACCAGAGCTATGTGTTTTAATGAGCAGCTGAAAAAGCCATCCACGCTTGAAAAGCCACACGATGTATCGTCCGGTCGGTGGGTTAACGCGAATATAGTAGCATATCGGTGAGAGAAACAAGCATGTGTGTATACCGATGTGACGAGGCAACGACTCGAGTGCACTTGTCATTTGTATCATTTCTCGAGTGGCTCTCTCACACCATGTTAGTTAGGAATAATCTCTCCCCATCATCATCACCATCATCATCATCGCTAGGAACCATCGTAATACTCGTCAGCCAACCGATAGTTAGTGTTGGTCCGTAGTGTCATGATCATTATCATTTTTGTCACCATCATAATCGTAACGTAGCATCTTGTCCCAACGTGCCCAACGACGAAGGGCCACAGTCCAATCGTCCACAGGCCGTCGGTAAGGGATCTGTGGGCACGTCATAAGCACATGAACCGATTTAAAAATCTGTTTTACGATTATGTTTGTGATGATAAAACCCGTCGGTTTCTTCTCCGCAAAACGCTTAACCTCATAGGAGCACAGGGTGTGAAGTTAAGAGACTTGGCCGGTTGCTTAAAAGTGTCTCCGAAATATGTCCGATTTATCTCATTAGCTAGGTTAGCGCGCTTTACGACCTAACTTACCATCAACCTGGGTCAAACAGCTCGTGTACGTTGGTGGACAGTCGAAGGCATACTTTTCCTCTGGCCGGAAGTCTTCGCATGTGCCTTCCACGGTTGGTACGCTACTCTGGCCGTGATGGGTGGGAAGTGTCCTAAACGGTCCATCGGCTCCTTCGCCACAGATGTAACACTTTCGGGCGTCGGCGAACTGCACCAACCACACGTTCATGCATAGATATGCTGTAAATATAAGATAAAGGAAGGTTAGTCATTGGAAATTTGAGCAAAGTTACAAGAAGATTCCAAAGGAATTAATTGACATGGTACGTGTGGGTTGGTTATATTGGCTTAACTATCAATTTTCTACCCAATATGTAATGTTAAACGAATTCTTTGCAATTTTCAGCCATTTAAATCTTCAGCCAATTTAAATGGTGGCACTGGCTCTTGGTATAGACGATGAGAGATGCTTTCATTACGCTTTACGGCACATGTTGCAGCAAAAGGAACATACCGTTCCATGTACGCAGGGCGGCACAGCATCATTTAATTACGGGAAATGAAAATGAAATCCTCTTCTGGGCGTTTCTGTTACGCAAAAAAAGAAGATCCTCCCTTGCTCTCCTCCTTTCCCCTCTTACGGGAATGGAAATATGATGCGCAAGGAAAGGAATAACATACAAAAAAAAAACCTCCATTCGCGCTCTGAGCTCAAGTTCGAAGAAATGTTTTGATAGCATACATCATACAACATATCATAGAACGAGAGCTGACTACGGTGCAAAAAACCCGGGCAAGAACACTGGAAATGACTCAACGGTTGTTGTTGTTGTAGTAGCTTCAGCCGTACGAAGCTGTCTTTGTCCCGTAACCACAAACCGTTAGCGTATGTTTAGAAAAGAAATATCACATGAAAGATACATTAAAGCCAATTTTCCTGCTAAAGAGTTTCTTAAATGGATCGCTTGCTAATAGCATACGACGTTTAGGAGAAGAAGAAACAAAAAAAACGTCCCTCCCAACCTGTACCACGTGCTATTCAAATGTTGTATGTAAATCTTTAACAAATTTAACTAATTTCGATTTAATGTTTCCTTTTCAGATGGGAACTTTCTGGACCAAACCACAACAGAAGACCTGCACCATCGGGACGCGCATGCAGTCCATTACATTTGCATTTCGTGTGCATCTGTCTTCTTCGACAGTTCATCATGTTGAGGGGGTTGATTTGAAGAAATAAAATTGCACTTTAAGTGACCACGGCACAGCACCAGATGTGGAGCACCAGGGTGTGGAGTATCTTTGCCGTGGATCCTTGGGCAGCCAGTCAGACTCTTGCCAGCAGATGGAAACGTACAGCGATTGAATGAATGAAAAATGACGAAATGATTGAGCAATAATCGCGCGCGTCGTGTGTTCCTCACGAACCGCTCCCCAAACCAGTTGGTTCGACGATCGACGCCGATTCCCAGCTGCGCTCGCTACGGTAATTGGAATGGGTTGTCTCGGGCCCGGGACCAACCAACGAAGGCAAACGAAACGAAACGTGAGAAGCTATTTACCGTAGCCCCGTGTCGTCGTAATTGAGATTTATTTAAGAGGTTCTCGTTCGTCTTCGTGGCAACCGACGGTCCGGTCAGTTCCTGGATCGATCTCGAGTGCTCAGCAAGCTCAGCATAACACGCGCGCATCTCCTGGCCCTACATTATTGTCACCGTACCATCACGTAGAAACGTGGATCCAATTGAAGGCAAAAAGGTTCTACCCTTCCACACACACACATGGTTCAGTGAATTGCCGATGTGGTTGAACGTTCTTAGGAAAGTCATTCAGCAAAGCCAACTCCACCCTTGTTCTGTACTACGACCGAAGATAGGGGTTTTTCCAAATCATTCCTCCTTCCACAAAAAAAAGGGGAAAACAACCTTGGAGCAGGTGAAACCGACTTTCTTGAGAAACTCCTCGAACGTGTCGGCATTGTTACATGTACACGGACCCGGTGCCATTGTCGAAAGCGACCGTCGTCGTTTTCTTCCTCCAGCAGCAGCTCAGAAGTCAGAAGGCACCACTGGAACGAAGGATGAAAGCTCTCGGATGGCACTTTCAATTGAGCCGGCTTCCGGTTTGCCCAGCCCCGGTGTGTGTGTGTGTGAAGGAGAGTAAGTCGTTGGAATCTCTATTACCTCGGTAGGTTCTTCCCATTTTTGTGCCATTCATTTCCATCCATCCATTTTCATTTCTCGATCGATTCTGGTACAACACATTGCACATTGCGGTGGAGTTCCAATCAACCAAAGACTCGCAAAACCCCACGGTCGGTTGGACTTTAAAACTGTTACCAATGTTAAATTTATAGCAATGAAGTACAAGTTTTGTTACTTTGTAAATTTTGACACCCATCCGATCCGTGGTTGATTGTGATAATAACATGTTACATTTGCGTAACTCAACCATCACTACACCGGTCGTCCTGGCGATATAATGGCATTGAGTGCTTCCTTTCGCGGATTACACACACACGCACAGGTCTTCCTATTCCCCTTTGGCCGGTTCAATCTTTCATCCAATTCGGATTTATCCATTGGCCATTCATCTCTGATCCCCACCGAACAGTTTGCTTTCATCGTCTAGGCGCCGTTGCGGTGTCTCCTTCGTTAGTCTCCGGCAGTTTCAAGAGCTTTAGGCCTTTTTTCCCGCGCGTTATTCGGTGCTTACACGTGCACACGTGTCTCACCATCGTACGATGATTCTTACCATTCTCGTCGTTATTATTGTTATTGCTATTGCTATTAGTAATAACATTACGATTTCTTCCCGTGCAACGCTGCGGCTAGATAACCGGCCTGCGACGACCCATCTTTGATTCACGGGCGCACGTTTTTATTTGATTACCTTGTGCTGTGCTTACCGGCGGCAACGAGATTTTTTTTTTCGCTAGCAATCGTTAGGCGGTCGGCTTCGAGTTTCCCATTTGCCTGCGGATCTGCCGCCTCATCGCGGGATTCGATGTCGCACAGGGAACCAGGACCAAGAACCCAAAGGCAGATCCGCTAAGCTGTGTTTTGTTTTCGTGTGTCACTGCCGCGAAGCCCGAACAGGACGGACGAGCACTAACTCGCGTACAAATATAACACACTTCCACCCCAGGCTGGTTGCCGGGAAAACGGGATAAATATTCACAATCTTATGAAAGCTTCCCATTTCCGACGGTTCACAGTGTGAGTTGTTCGATTTCCTGCCAGTTGCCAGTGAGGGAAATTTGTCTCGGAGCGTTTACTCAGCCATCGTCTCTTCACTATATTTCGCTATTCATTCGTGCCGTAGTACTAAGCCGACGTGTTACGCCATCGCAAGAATTCGCGAACAGTAGGAAATTCTGTGCAAAAGTTAGGCAGTCAGAGGGCTTCACCGTAATACAGTCACTCGGCCAAGACACTATGGAATGTGTCACGGAAGCTGTCGTAAATCAATTTATAGCAATTTACCCTCGCTACTGATGATGCGCCATACTTTGTTGGAGGTTCTTTTCCGGCATCTTTTCTTCGGCCCACCACACTGCTACTGGAATGAGGTAACTAGGTCTAAGTGTAGCACGGTCAATCCTCGCTGTCATCAATGCTATTGTGCATTCCATTTAACCCTTCCTTCTCTGCAACTACCCGCAGACCCACCGACCGTCCGACCAAGGTCTTTTGATGCAATTAGTCAACGTGTGTCAACGTCTCGGGAAGGGATGCAACGCTGATGATAACGGCCTGCAAGGGCTTTAAGTCATGTCGTACTCGAAAGGCAGCACTCTCGAGTGTCGACTAGTGTAGAACACGACGGGATTGAAAGTTACCGAAGCGAATAAATCTTTCTTCCACGAGAGCGTCTCCTTTTTGCCCGATGGCACGGTGTAAGATTCGGTGATGCTGAAAAGTCCCACCTTTCCACCCGACCCGTGCACGTTTTTTGCGGACCCATCATTCATCAGTAGCACCAATTTGCACAATGGTTGTGTAAGGGAGAACTACTACTTTCGTCAGATGTTCTTCCTTCTACGGAACTGTCGGGTCCCGCAACTTTACCGGTACAATGTCAAACATAACACCACCTAGGGCCATTCTACCGGCAACGCTTTCGCCATGGTCTTACCCGAAATCCGGACCCAAAAACCATCGGTCGAAGTGAATCATCATGTCACTCTGAGCAGCATGTGTCATTAGATTGTATTTTGAACTTCATTTCCTTCCTTTTTCTACACCGGCAAGCAAGAGCCCCCTACCCTCTTCGGGACGGATCATTGGTGACTGGACTGGACTGGAGGTCCCGAACTTGAAGTTCCAGTCAACCGAGAAAAGCTCATCCAACCCTTTAAAATCCCATCGTCACTGCTTCGGGATCCAATCTCGCTCAGCGCATAGCAACGTACTCCCCGGACGTGTACTACATGGCGTGTCCAAACCCGGGACGGCAAATAAGACTTTCCCGTTGCTGGCGGTAGCATCAACATTCGGCAAAGTGAAAATCGCTTTTCGGTCCAGTTCAAAAATCGAAGCTCACTCAGGTGTAAGAAGCACATCGAGAGGGTGGAAAGAGTGACCAACGGCCGCTGTTGGCCGCTGGTTTTATTCGGAAGGCAGCAACGTTGCTAGCTCGGTATGGAGTAATAGTGGTCTGCCACTTGACAAACAACAAAGCGGAAGTTCTTCATCAAATACACCCAACCCAACACACGGCGCTGGAACCGGTGCCATTCGACTACTGGTGGTACTCATTTGCTTTTGGGTCGATGTGGATGCTGCCGCCCGAATGTCTGAAGTATACGTTGCACTTCCCAGCAAAGGTTCTGGAGCAGAGTTTTCTCTCCACTGTTGTTGGCGCGTGTAAAATTAACATACAACATTCATTTAGCAAACGGGTGTGAACAGACCGTGATGGTGGCGGACTGTGAGCCAGCGGGTCGGACAAGATGCGCCACAAGTCCACTCGAAAAATTAATTTTAAGTGACATTTTGTCTGCTTCATTCGCCCTGAAGCGTTCGCATCACCAGAATGGGGGGGGATTTTTCTTCGTAAAGTTGGGTCGCTTAACGTTAAATTCCCGCGGGTAAAATTCACACTCACTCGCACTCACTCAGTTTCCCTCGTCCGTTTTTGGTCTGTGGGAGAGTGTCTTGTGGGTGTTGAATAAGGGATGGAACGAAACCGTCCTTCGTTCGTGCGCCGGGACTGACTGGTGTGTCCGCACACGAGCTAAATGTTGGAAGCAAAAGTACAAAACAAACAATCCTAGCAAGAACACGGAAGACAAAATGGAAGATGAAAGAGTGTTTCCGGTTCGATAAAGCAGAACCCAACCACCGGGAGATGGTGGTGTGCCCGTGTCCTGTAGCTAATTATCTCTGGTTTTAAAGTAACTAACATTAAATTAGCTCACTGTATCCTTTCATAGTCCTATTTTGTTTGTTTGTTCAGTAAAAATAGAAAACATGTACAAAATGATCAAATAAACGAGCGTCGATCGATCGAAGTGAAAAGGAATCCGCCATCTCTTTTCGTCCCAATTTGGTTGAGAAAAACTGTCGTAGAATCGAGCCGTTTCCTAATTTCTGATACCAGGAGAGCATCCAAAACAGGAGGTAACCTTTATCGTGCTAGTATCTCATATTGGCATCTCGTTTTCACACGCTCTCACTGATCATGATATTCTGCTATCAGCTATCGATATCACTCTTCCATACACAGCTGTC